>JAFFZH010015134.1:846-11816 GCA_018420115.1 Euura saliciscinereae | reverse complement strand
CTAACAGAAATTGCGATGCGACAGAAAATCTGCGATGGTAATATCTGCGACGCTGACGATTAACCTCTCATATTCATATTCATATTCATATTCATATCATATTCATTATGGAAGAAATTGCAATGCGGAAAAGAATCTGCGACGCTGACGATTAACCTCTCATATGTATTTCACAAAAATTGCAATGCGGAAAAGAATCTGCGATGGTGAAATCTGCGACGCTGGCGATGGTGATATCCGCGACGCTGATCGAGAGTCATGAGAATCTGGAAGAAATTGCGATGCGGAAAAGAATCTGCGACTCTGACGATTAACCTCTCATATGAGTAGAGGGGATATGGGGGTTCTGGAACTAGATCCCCTTACCGACACGGTTACCGACCGAGAGGTTCGCATCCGTGCTATTTACCGACCAGGGGTAACTCTGTTTTACCTACAGTCGGTTGCCTCTTTTACCTCGGGAGCGTACCTGACGTCGTGTTTTACCTCGGGAGCGCACTGTCCTACCGACCAAGCAGGGGTCGACTCTGAGTAAGGCAGATCTTAAACAGCAGTCGATAAGTCTGCCGGTGGTGGGTAAGGGTTCGATGATTTTCGGAGATTTTCGGAGATTTTCGGAGATTTCAGACAATTACTTTCCGTCAAAGTAAGAGCCACACGCGGTGAAACCATCAATCCATCGATCGAGTTTAGCGCTCTGTGGCATCATTTCAAAAAAATAACATTAAATCGCAATATGCGTACTTTACCACAAGAGATAGAGTTTTCAACATTTTTAATAGATCTTGGCGATGGAAAATTGAATGATCAAGATGATAACATCACATTTCCTGAACGCTGTATTGCTGATGTGAATTCAAATATAGTAGATATTATATATGGAGATTACATTAGAGAAAGACGTTTCAAAGAAATATCAAAATGTGCAATACTTTCTGCCCGCAACGTCGATGTTGACGAAATTAATCAAAAAGTAGTTGAATTACTTGATGCTGAAGGTGAAAAAATATATACCAGTATAAATAGTATTGAGAAATCTGCAAATAACGAGAAAATCGGAGAAACAATTTTAACCGAATACTTGGCAACTTTATCTCCGCCTGCATTACCTCCTCATGAATTACGTTTACGAAAAAATAGTATAGTGATGATCATCCAGAATTTAAGCATACACGAAGGTCTTTGCAATGGTACAAGATTATTGATACTCGAACTTGGAAATCACTTGCTGAAGTGTGAAATTTTAACAGGGGATAATTCTGGACAGATGATATTTTTGAATCGTATTACTTTATATTGCGAGGATGTTTACCCGTTCACATTCAAAAGACGACAGTTCCCTATAAAATTAGCATTCGCAATGACTATAAATTTAATAAGTCTCAGGGACAAACATTCGACAAAATTGGGGTAGATTTGAGAAAAGATGTTGTCAATCATGGACAATTGTATGTAGCTTGTTCAAGAGTAAGGTCGTGGGATGCACTAAAGGTGTTTGTAGGAGAACAAAGAAGAGGGAATAAAATAAAAAATTATGTTTACAAAGAATTGTACAAGGATATACAATAGGGTGCTTTTTTTCGACTATTTTTTTTATCGGTCCCATCGTGAAATTTTGTTGGAAATACAAGAAAAAAAATTTCTGAAAGTTTGAGCCCTTAATATTAATATTAAGTCCTAGACCAAGGCGTGTAAAGATTTCCCATTGAAAATACACGGAAACTCTGATTTTTAATCTTTAAATTTCTATAGCTCAGCGGCATTTCATGGCATCGCTTTGACCATAGACAAGTATTTCTCAGAATTAAACGCTCTACAAAAGTGCTTATTGCGGCAAAGTCGTAACTCACACCAGTGAGGTAGTACGGGCCACCAAACCTGATTTTTCCATGAAATTCGCGTTTTTTCGCATTTATCTCATAAACGACAAGAGATACAGAAAAAAAATACTGAAAACGAACTTGTAGGAAATCAATTTCCTACAAAAAAGGTCCTTAGTACTGAGCCGCTAACATCAATATTTCTGGAGATAATTAATTATAAAGTTTTTGTAATTTCAAATTTTTATCGAAAATCACGTCAAATTATAAAAATATCGTTCTTTCATTATCCAGTGGATATTTATTACAAATAATTTGACGTGATTTTCGATAAAAATTTGAAATTACAAAAACAAGAAGGTGTTCACGACAAAAAGCGTTCTGGAAAGGCACATATTTCCGGTTCCGGTTCCGGTGAGTACCATCTAACACGCTGCTTGTCTTGGCTCTTGCTTTTCGCCCTGGTACTGCCGCTTTCTGCCCTCGGGCGTCTTTTTACAGTTATCTTTTGCATGCGCCTCTTTGCAATCTATCTCTGCACCTGGTATCTGCTCTCCGCCTGTCTCCTACGACTGGTATTCTGGGTTTTTCGTCCGCCTCTCCGATGTCAACATAACCTAGCTAGCGGCTGCCAAGTGTCGTCCTACTGCGCATGCGTAGTGCTACGAGATGTCGTCGTCTATTGATTCTGGATCTGCACAGTCGGTAACTAAGTAGACAAGCTAGACAACCGAGTTGGTCCGTTCAGTTCTTCTACTCTGCCTGTGACGTCACTGCTGGGCGCGCTCAGCTCCATCTTTGGTCGGGTCTTGGTACTACTAACTACTGCATCCTCGCCTGTGCCGATAAGCTGCCTCCCTGTACGCCATGCCACCGGTGATCACATGCCCTTTCTGCGTCAAGCCTATTGCTGCGAAAGCTGCTCATTGTCCCGCATGCCGTTCGTACTACCACCCTGGCTGCCTCAAGAATAAATTGAGCCGTGCATCTTCGGCCTCATGTTGTTCACAGGCGTCGGTTGAGGAGGTTGACTCACCGCTTACTTCTACGTCTGCTGTCTCTGCCACTTCAGTTTCAGCGGAGCGCGCCTCACCGGCACAAGACTTTCATTTTGCCGAGCCACTTCCCGGTCCCCCTGGAACCGGAAATGCATCTGATCGTGTTTCCAATGCCCTGTCTGCGCAGCCTGCGGTCTTGACGGTCTTGACGGATTTTGGCCCTACAACAACAATTGAAGATCTGTCTCGCTTGGTGAATTGGCGCTTTGATGGTCTTGCCTCCCAGCTGGAGAAGTTGACCGCAATGCAGGTGCAACTCGACTCGAATACGGCGCGCATCACCCAGCTTGAGGAGCAGAATAGAGTTCTTGCTTCTGATCTCACTGCACTTCGCGAATATACTCATGCTCAACTACGTTCTCAAGCTTTACCTACTTCTGCTCCTGGCCCTGCTGCTGATGAGGTGGACATCATCATCTCCGGTGCTCCCTGCTCTACACCTGAAGACATTCCGTCTACCGTGCTCCAGGTGGCTACTGCTCTTGGAGTTCCTCTTACTGAGCAAGATATTGTTGCTAATCGCTTTCTGATTACCCGTGAGAAAGCTCTAAAGGATACGCCTTTACCGATCGTTGCGAAGCTTCGCTCTCGTATTTTGCTCACTCGTCTCCTGACTGCGAAGAAGGCTAAGGGCCGGCTGCTCACGTCGGAGCTTTCTCCCCCCCCTGCGGGTACGGTGGCTTCGATTAATCTGAACGAAGCTCTTCCGCCGGATGTTCATAAGCTACTCGTTGCTACGAAAGCTGCTGCGAAGACGGCTGGTTACCGGTTTGTTTGGCACAGTGCTGGCTCCATCTTGGTGCGAAGGGCACCGGGTTCCCAGATTCGACGTGTCTCCTCGCCTGCTGACCTTGCGTCGCTACGCCAGGATTGACGCCTCAGCTCTCAGCCCTCGTCGACGCTGCCTCAGCCCCAGCCTCTCCCGCATCCGAATACTGCTGGTCAACGAAATCCGAATCGGTGCTCTGGGGAGCTCAGGCTTGCTCACCTCAATGCTAACTCGATCCGGGGTCACATCGATCTTCTTCGCTTACAATTCGCTTCCTGTTCTACCCACCTCATCGCTGTTAGTGAGACCTGGCTTAATTCGCGTGTTCCGGATTCGATGGTTTCGATCCCGGGGTATACCATCCTACGCAATGATCGCGAGGGGAAGAGGGGCGGTGGCGTCGCTCTGTACGTCATCGACTCCCTGCGAGCTCGACTGCTTGGCAGCTCACCTGCTCTGTACAACTGCAAACCGGAATACCTGTTTGCTGAGATCAGGTCCCCATGTGCATCACCCTTTCTGGTCGCTGTTGTCTACCGTCCACCAAATGCTGCTGACCTGGCTTGTTTTGAGGCTGATTATGATAGGCTCATCGTCAATTTCAAATTCTCTGCCATACTTGGTGACTTCAACGCGAACCAGCTCGCTGACACTAGTGCTGCGAAAAACGTGCGGGAGTTTTACACCACTAGGGACCTTTTCCTGGTACCCTTTAGTGCTACCTGCCATACTAACTCTGCAGATACGCTGCTTGATCTGTGCTTCCTGAGTGACTAGAGTGCTCTTCTTTCTTACGATCAGTCGATTGCTCCGTTCATAGCCTGTCACGATCTCATCACGGTCAACGTCCGAGTTTTGTCGTTACCGTCTCGTTGTAAGCTCGTTAGAACCCGGTCGTTCCGTAATTTTTCACAAGATTCCTTTCTTACGGACTTAGCTTCATGTGACTGGTCCCCCTTTGCTGCCGCGGAAAGTTCGGTCGATGACACGCTTCTTTGCCTGCAGGACAACATCGTCGGAGCTCTAGATGTGCATGCCCCGTACAAGACATCTCTTATTAGACCTCGCAGCCCGCCTTGGATTACTTCTGAGCTGGATGCGCTTGGTCGTGCGAGGGACACACTCTATCGCGCGTATAAGCGGGCTCGCACTGAGGGAGCTCTTATTCGCTATCGGATCGCGCGGGAGGATTTTCACGAGCGTGTAACGTCAGCGCGTGAGGCCTTTTTTGCTGATCGACTGTTTACTGCTTCTGAACCGCGTGTGCTCTGGCGTGAGCTCAGGGACCTTGGTATAGCTCCGGCTCGTACTAATGACTACGGAGACTTTGCGTTGAATGATCTTAATCACCACTTTGCCGCGGTTTCACAACATCGCTTGTCCTCTGCTGAAGTCTCTGAGTTCTTCGCGGTGCTGCCGCCTCCAGTTTATGACGACTCGCTGTTCTATTTTAGTGACATCTCTCCTGATTCGCTCTCGCGTGCGGTCTGTCACTTCTCTTCGCAATCGCGGGGTGTTGATGATCTGTCGCTTCGGCATCTTCAGCTTGCGCTCCCGGTTGTGTTTCCTTATTTACTTGCTCTGTTCAACCAGTCGCTCAACACTGCGGTCTTTCCCGATCTCTGGAAGCGGGCGCGCGTCCTTCCGCTTGGCAAGGTTAAGTCGCCGACCTCTCTCGATCAAGTGCGTCCGATTTCTAATCTGTGCCTTCTGTCAAAGGTGCTTGAGCGCATTGTCCTCGAGCAAATCCAATCATTTCTCGATGCTCGTCAACTTCTTGACCCTCGACAATCAGGCTTCCGTCCCGGCTTCAGTACGCAAACGGCGCTCCTCAGGCTAACAGAGGATGTGCGCAGGGGGATTGATGAGCGCAGGCTCACTCTCTTGGTCCTTTTCGACTTTAGCAAGGCGTTCGATACGATTCCACATGCCATTCTTCTATCTAAACTCGCTCATGTTGGCTTCTCTCGGCATGTGCTCACGTGGATCGCCTCTTATTTGCAGGGCCGTTCCCAAGCTGTGGCTGGGTCGGATGGTCGTCTCTCTGAGTGGCTGGACCGTCATCTGGGGGTGCCTCAGGGCTCAGTTCTCGGACCGCTGCTCTTCTCGCTCTTCATTAATGACATTTCGGGTGTGTTGCGGCACTGTAGTCACCTTGTCTATGCCGATGATTTGCAAATCTACATGCAGTTTTTGCCTAAGGATTTTCCGGCCGCCGTCGCCCGCGTCAATGAAGATGTTGAGGCGGTGTATCAGTGGTCTAAGCGCTCATCTCTCCATCTTAATGCGGCTAAGACTCACCTCATGGTGCTTGGTAGTGGGCCGTATATCTCTAAGCTGGACAAAGACAACCTTCCTAGCGTGCTTTTGAACGGTAGCCTCGTTCCCTACTCGGATTCTGTTCGCGATCTAGGAGTAATTCTTGACTCCCGCCTCTCCTGGGGACCCCACGTCAGCACTATTTGTAACCGCTTCCATTGCACCCTTAGGCAGCTCTCCGCGGCTAGGCGTCTGCTCTCACTTCCCTTGCGTAGGCAACTAGTTATGACGCTCGTCTTTCCAGTCTTTGACTACTGTTGTGTCGTCTATGCAGATCTGTCTGGGGTTCTCAGTGCCAAGCTCCAGCGCCTACTTAACACCTGCGTTCGTTTCGTCTGCGGCGTCGCGAGCCGTGAGCGCATTACCCCATATCGTAAGCGCCTAGGTTGGCTTTGTCTTCAAGATAGAAGATTATACTTCCTTCTGTCTTCGCTATTTATGATCCTGCGTTCTGGCAAGCCGTCCTATCTGCGCGAGCTCTTTGTTGATCGTGTCCCGCACCCGATCTCTTCGTCCCGCATTTCTAGAAGTGCTATCGTCACACCCTGGGCGCGTACTGAAGTCTTCCGGAACTCTTTCACGGTTGCGGGTGTGCGCCACTGGGATGCTCTTCCCACGGAGTTAAGAGCCGCCCTCACGCCTGTGGCTTTCAAGCGAGGTTTGTTTCGCCACCTTATTGCAACGGAGGAAGCACGAAATTGACTATATTTAAGTTCGACTATATTTAAGCCTGATTTGACCACACCCTGTTGTCTTATTCTTATTTTATTTTATTTTATTGACGTCATTTCTTGTATTTTGTGTTTTTTATCTCACCTGACTCTTATTTCTAAGTGATCTCTCTGTCTTACTCAATTCTTGGGCCCGTTTTTGTTTCTCTTTTTTTGTTATCGCATGTGTTTTCTACTGCTCAATGTAAACGGCATGGCCCAGTCGTGCAATTATGTGACTCTTCTTCTCAATTGCTTTGCTATTTTCTACTCATATTTTCTTATATTTTCTATCTAACTATACCTGCTGCACTATGTTTTCCAACTGTTTTATGGAAATAAATCGAATTATTATTATTATTATTATTATATTCACTCACACTCACGAGCGTCAGTTTGGCTGCAAAGTTTGCGGGAAGAGATTCAAGCAGGCCGGTCACGTCAAGTCCCACATGCTCGTTCACGCGGGTGAGAAAAAGTTCGGATCCGGAGATGTAGAAAACAGCCGCAGTCGAAGTGGGCGTAGCAGTCGGACGTGGCATGTGACGAAGCGGCAGCGATGAGGCGAGGAGATAAACATGCGCAAACGGGTATGCGCGGAGTGAAGCGGGCGCCAGCTGATAGTTATGTTGTCCAAAACCCCGAAAAGACCAGATAAGAAAAGCGTGCCAAGTCGTTGTAGAGGAGCAGCGACCAGAAGAAAAGCAAGTCAAATGATAGCTTGCAGTGAGGCGCGTGCAAGGGTCTGGAAAGAAACAGGCCCGAGGGCAAAAAGCGGCAGTAAAGGGCTCAGTAAAGAGGAGCTGATACAGAAGCGTGCAAGCGGTACTCACGTGAGAGACAGAGGATGAGGATGAGGAGAGGGAGAGGGAGGGTTTATTTCGCTTCGTCAGAAAGGCTATATTAAGAGGCCTTATTCGTACATGTCATCACAACATGTGTATAAATGTAACGTACATGCACCCGTCTCCCCCTGTACGGCATTTACTGGGATAAAAGGGAATCAAATTTTCGTATGCAATAAAGAACCATTCGGCAGTGGGTCTCACCTCATAACAATGCAAATGTTCACTAAACCCGAGAGTGTTAAGCCCTGAGAGAAGGAACCAGGCCTTTTGATTGACATCTAATGGTTTCACCACCCACTTTATTATTGCGAATAACGGCAATTCATTTTCATAGTTTACTGCTAAAACCATATCACTTCGGTAAAGAGTTCCACATATTTCAGCGTTTTCAACAATAATAGAATTCTCATAACCGGGTGGCAGAATATTTTGGAACTCACCAAAATCATTCATATCTCTTAGGTGTTTTTCTGATGGATGGAACGAAACGTTTTTCGGAAACCCCCTTTTGGCAAGCACTCGCGCACACAAACCGAGGGTGTATCTTAGAGCAGTTGTCAAAGGGAGATTTTTACGGGACGTGTGAGCTCTTGCAGTTTGTTTTATTACAGGTCTGTGCTTGCCTTCCATCCTCATGCACCACGTATGAATGATGGGACCACACTGATTCATGATCCTGGGATAATGGAGCATGAAGTGGTGTTTGGGTTTTAGAGTTTGGTGGAACACGTCGCAATATATCTCATGATGCTCTGACATTAGAGTTGCGAGATACGCAGATGAATTGATTCGTACAAATGGGGCAGCAATAATGTTCAATATCTCAGCGAGATAGAGATACAACTTCCAAAACTCATTGTTTTCAGGTACCAAATCTCCTATCATGAGCCCAAGATGACGAACAAAAAAATACATTTCAGAAGCAGACATCTTCAACTTGTTATTTCGAAGATGTTCTACAGCAATGATGGAAAGTTTGTTTCCTGAGTCAAAGCCATAATCAAAGTTTTGAATACGTTCATTGAGTGTCTCTAAAGAAAAGTACCCCTGACGAATGTGTTCAAGTAAAACTATTGATAAATCGTAGTGACAGACACCCTCAAAAAAGTCGTGCATAAGGTCGAGTATAGCGTTAGGAATTACGTGATAAGAGATCAGAACATTCCACATACTTTCCCTCTTTATCCCTGTCAAGGATCATTTAATTGAACATCTCGAAGGTAGTTTTCTCTATTACGTAACAAGTGAAAATTTTCCCTCGTGAGACGCTTCGTATCATTTCGATGCACTTTACAAAAGCGACAAGAAAAATTCGCACCGAAGGACTCAACGAAGCCTGAGATTGTATGAATGCCCAGGTTATCACCAAGTATAAAAGCAAGTGCGAAGTGAATTTGGTATTCGTTGTGATCTGTCTCCACAATAATGCCATTTGTTTCTAAATCCCTGAGCTCGTTTAAAACTGGTCGGAAAGCTGCTTCGTTATCTACGCTTCTATCACTCGATAAAAATAGAGATGCAACAAAAATATTTTCTAGGCTTGAGGTGAGATGTTGTGGTATACATGGAATTTGGTAATAAACTGCACCCAATTTGTGTTTCCCAGAATGGGAACCACATTGGTTATCTGGTTCTGCATCATCGTAATACAACACTAGCGGTAACACCATACGATTTTGGAAGTGTGTTTCCTCGATGTCTCTCCATAACGGACTCTGAATTATATTCGTAAACTCTTGACTATTTTTTAAATTTTGAATATTGGTCAGAGTGTCCCTCAAAACTCCAGGCAACTCGAAAAACTGCTTCAGCACTTTTTTCATAGGAATCAATTGACCTGTCAATTCAATAGGAGTAAGAACTGCAGCACCATCAATATATCTTACATTCTCACCTACTCCAATTAAATATGACGGAGGACGGATGAAAGCATCACTGTGTTCAAGAGCATTCATTCTATGATGCTCTGTGCTCAAGCCAGTGAAAGCATCCTGTGTTGCATGAAACATTTCGTTCAAATCCTCCAAGTCCTGATTGTGCTCATCTACCTCACCCAAAACTAACAAAGTCTTTTGTTTAAGGACATTGAGAAAACCACTTCCAGTGAAATCAGACAACAAATTGATTATTTCTTGAATTTGTGAGCGATTCAAAGTATTATGTGAATAGAGTTTGGCCGATAAAGATAAAGCTGATTTGTACAAGGCACTTTTAAAGTCAAGAACAGTAATTTCCTGACCATTTGGAGCTAGAACTCCATTATCGGGGTTCACTTCTCTAACTTCTTCATCCCCAACAGCATCGACTTCAATAGCATTTGGATCGAAATCATCATTTAAATTATCATCGACTCCTGGAGGATTCTTTCTCTGTCCATGCATTCTGTGGAGATGTTCTCGTAATGATTTGAGTGGACCGTACTCTCTCTTACAATTGCCACAGCTAAATGGTGATAAGATGCTGTGAGGATGAAGAAATCTAATATGGGTACATAGACTGTAACGGTGAATGCGACTGAGATTGAGAAAAACAGTCCACCGTTTACAATAAGAAAGCTTCTTTACCAATTAACGTATCAAACTAAAAGAGTTGGGCGCCAGGTACCGAATGTACCGCCGTACGGTAGGTTACTCAACAAAACAGACTAAACAATGAAATTTAGCAAACGGTGGGTTCGATAACGAGAGATAGAAGCACTGCTCGGCTAAACTGCAGTTTACTCAAAACATATGGTAGAGTGGGTAGGTTCTCCAGTAAATGACACGTGGGTAAGTAGTTTAACGGTAGGCGGAGCCTACTATATTAAGTAAAGCAATAGCAATCCAGTTTTACAATAAATGGTCACATAAATCAGTCAGAAAGCGAGAAAATTCACAAGAATACGTAAAAGAATGAATACATTAAAATAGCAAAACGTAAGCGCATCGTACAGTACAAGGCAGAATTAACGGAAGGAAGTAAAGTCGCAAACTCGATACAATAAAAGATACAGACTTAAAGGTAAGCGTCACAAAGCGACGTCGTACTCATAAGCAAAGTGCGAGGCGTTAATTACGATAGAAAGATGTAGATACGGAATCTGTACGATAGGCAAAACGAGAGCAAAAAGTCAATAAAATGTTCGGAAAAGAATTACTTAGAGGTTACGATACTAGAAATAACGCGGAATACAAATCGTTACAATCATCGCTACGGAAATTATCGAAAATACATAAATCTACAGATCTTGCGTGTAACGCAAGCATCCGAGGCATTGAAAATGTCCCCTGTTTTATCGTCTTTGGGCATTATGTTTTGATTATCTTTTGTTTGGTTGCCTTTGGATTTGCTACATTTGGTGCAATTAAAAAAAAAGAAATGGATGCTGGTATAAATTCCGAACGATCAAAAACAGAACGGCCAATATCTCGATTTTTTCCATACGAATCTAGAAATCACGGAACATT
>JAFFZH010015133.1:482-15987 GCA_018420115.1 Euura saliciscinereae | reverse complement strand
GTGATTTTTTTTTTTTTTTTTATATCATCTTTTAATTTATCAAAATGTTGAATAACCATAAAAATTATGTATAAGTACACCAAGAATTCAATGCTATCAATTTATTTGAGAGAATAATTTTTTTTTTTATTATATATATACAATTGATCGCACACTTTAATTCTAAGGAAAGATTTCGTTTGTGAAATTTTTGAGTTTACACTAATCTCTGTTTGTTTGTTATAATTTTCAAATATCGATTTCTTTTTCATTTTTTTTTTTTTTTATATAAATCTAGGAATATTTGTCAATGTTTGCTGCCCTTAAACAGCAGATTGAACGAATTTTTTATTTGTATCCACGTATTCGTATCGGTTCTGCTCTTGTTCTTTCTTTGTAAATTTCTTTTCTTTTTTTTTTCTGTTTTCATACTCTACGAGAGACTCTCTGATTCAAATCATAGACAAGATCCCAGAGGCTTGGTTAGACCGGCATAATAGACATATGGTTACGTGCCTCCATATAAGGAAACTATAAAACAAGGCGCGGGAATCGGATATACATATAGATATGTATCGGATATCTCTCCGTCTGACCAACTCCAGACAATCACAGTTATTATTTTTTATTCTTGACCTTTTTCTTCATTTTTTAATCACGTGTATAAAATCCTTCTGATATTATCTAAAAATGTACGAACAAATTTTTCACATTGGACAGAATATAAATCAATTCAATTATTATTTGAAAATAGAATAAAAAAATTATGGAATGTGAACAATTATTATTATTACGATGTTTCTCTTTAAATTTTGGATTCTCCTTTTTTTTTGTATTAGAAGAATTTTAAATCGATTTTATATACTCGATAGTCGTTCTAAATGATTATATTCTCACAGTGTATAAATATATATACATATGGGGGATTCCACGTCAAATCGACCGAAAAAACGAGATTTTTTCCCTGACCCCTTTCGATCTGCTTGTCCTTTTGCACAGTCAAACTACATGTTGAAAGGATGAACTGTGATTTTTTTCAGATTTTTTCGACTCATCATTCTATCACGAAAAATAATCGAATAAATTGATTTTCAATGTTTTTTTATTTTTCGCGCCGACATACCTCAAAACGTGAACAATGTATGAAAAAAGTTCCAATACCAAAATTTTGGGGCTTTTAGTGAACTTTTCGAGACTATTTTCATCAGATTTTTCATACCCCTTTCAAGTGTAGTTTTAATACAAAATGAGTGTAAATCATTCATAACTCCAAAGTGCCCTGATCGAATTGGCTGAAATTTATACACAGCGTGTCTTTCACAATGCCAAATGTTGTCTGAAAATTTCAAAGTGGGCCGAGCAGTGGTTCAGAAAATGCATCAACAAATATTCGCACAGTGGCGAGAATTCGGCGATTATGAGGTCGCAAAAAAGTTTTTTGGCCACGATTCGAAAATTCACGAATAATATTCATTATTCTTGTCTGCCTACTCGCGATCGCCCTTGAATTTTTGAACTGCGGCCGAAAAAACTTTTTGGCGACCTGATAATCGCCAAATTCTCGCCACCTTGCGAATATTTGTTGATTTATCTTTTGAACTACTGCTCGGCCCACTTTGAAATTTTCAGACAACTTTTGGCATTGAAAAAGACATGCTGTGTAAAATTTTCAGCTAATTCGATCAGGGCACTTTTTTGTTACTGAAGATTTTCCAAGATTTTTCACCAAAACTGCAGTTTCGCGAGGCACAAAAAATGGCAAAGAATTATTTTCAGAAATTTCAAAGAAAGACGCGAAACTTTTGTATGAGAACTTTTTTCATTGCTCATCTGGATTTCACACTATGTTGGCTTGAAAAATCCAAAAAACGCTAAAAGCTGATTATTTGACCAGCTGTAGTGAAAAAATACTTGGTCAGAAAAATCTGAAAAAATTCACAGTCAATCCTTTCAACGTGTACTTCCACTGTGTAAAAGGGCAAACAGATCAAAAGGGGTCAGGGAAATCGACCGGTCGATTTGACGTGGAATCCCCCATATATTATATGTATAGGTACGTATGGATTGTAGTATCTCGAGATATTTAAGAAAAGTCAAGAGTCTGTGAAATGCTGAGCACGTGGCCCCCACGATCATTGATTGCCTCGTGCATAGTCGATCCATTGCATGTATAATAGAAATATCTTGATCTCAACAGTAGCAAGTCGTATGTTCGTACATTACGAGTGCAATATCCCCAAATAGTGTCTTGTCTATTATTTCTTGTGAGATATACAAATTCCGACACGAATTTCGATCCATGTGCTTCTATTCGATTTTTTATCTATTGATAATCCTATCTGATAGTCAATGATATATACCATACAATTATTTTTTATTCGTATAAATGTTGTGAAATTGAATTTGTGTCATACATCTGTTTCAATAATACCGTTTTTTTTTTCTCTATATTCAATAAATTTATGATTTACTTTCGCAATCGCGCGGTTTGAACAATTGATCAAATTGCCACGTAACAGAATCAATCGATATCAGTTGAGAATTAAAAATTCGATATTCCTTTTTCTCTCTCTCTCTTCAATTTCACGCTGGTTTTGGATCAATAAATGAAACGGTGAATTTTTTTTCTTAATAAAACACAATCAATAAATATCGTTCGTTATAAGAGCGATAATTATTAATAAGTGAATTCATTCTACTAGCAGCGGTTTTAAAAACGATGTGTGGTTTGTGTCAATAATAATTAACTAACTATAATTAACGCTCTCTTTATACTGTACCTACACACACACACACACGAATCATCACGTACCAGTTTCATTAATGATCGTTACACAAGTGACGAAAATACTACTACACACTAAACACTGCTCAGGATGAACAAAAAAAGAAGAATTACTTTATTTTTTCATGATCTACTAAATCTCACTTCTCCTCTCTATAATTATCATCTAACGAGAGGATTGAATCGAATCAATCATTTCATTTTTCAGTTTTCAAATTCAGCCAATTCAATGGAAATCGCGAATATACTATTATATATTAATACCCTCGCGATTATCAAATAACTATTCATATTTTAATTATATAGTCCAACACCTGAATCAAGGATATGAAATATCTGCTATCATTATTTTTATCTCGTCTTTCCTTATTCATGAATTGTTTTACAAAATCTCGAATCAAGACGTTGATATGAGATAAGGATTAGGATTTTTTTCTGATAGAAGAATTAGAAAAAATTGATTGACTATAAGAAATCATTGTCGACTGTGTGCAGTCTCTTTTATAAATATGGTACTCTTGGTACACCAGATATACTACGTCGTTGTCCCTCAACAGTCACAGTTCGTAGCCTTTATCACCTTTTGCGTCTAGACTATTACCTCCTACATGACAAACACATTAGCAATGAACCCGAGCCTCTACTCTGATCTCGTCTCTGTGTCTGTCAGTGACTTTTTTTCGTTTTTTTTTCTCCAGGTACTCTTGGAGGATATGATTGTGATTACATTTGAAATAGAAAAGGAGAGCAAAAAATCAATTAATTATATAACAATAAAAATTCAAATTCTACTCTGCGAAATAGATTTGATCGTAAAATAAAAAGAGTGAGGATAAAGAACGATAAATTATTTTTGATTATAATGGCGAGAGGAAAAACAGGTTTTTCGTTTTAATGACGACATAATTCCGTCTGAAGAGGATCTTTAATGATTGTCCTTCTTTTTTTTTTTTTTTTTTGGGTATGTACGATAAAAGCTAAATGAATTATGAATATATTCATCGTATACATTTAAACGTGCTTATTTAGGTTATTTGAGAAATGCATCAAGGTGAATGACTGTCGTCTGCCTGCGCAAGGTCTCTCTCTCGTATTCAAATACTTTTATATGTACATTTATACACACACACACACAGACAGACGGGACAACTATTCAAAAAAATCTGAATATATGAATATAAAATAGGTAGAAGAATGAAATGAAAGAAAAAAAAAAATATATATATATATATATAACAAAACCTTTATTATATCTAAATCAGCTTCCCCTCATTGACATAACAATAAAGAATATAATCCCGACAATAAGAAAACGAGACAAGTGTCTCTGTAACACGAGGTGCAATCTGTGCAAATGTGTTCTTTGTTCTTATACGTATTGTGTGTCACTGCGTATTCACGTCAGTAGTATGCTGATTGTAATTTTTTTCTTTTTTTTTTTCTTTAAATATGTGTACGAAAAATTTTTTTTTTTTTTTTTTTTTTTTAAAATGTGTGGGGAAAAATTTTTTTTTTTTTTTTTTGTTTCGAAGAAGGGAGGGGGTGGATTTCTTCACTCTTTAAAATAACCCGCAGCAGAGTTCCGTTCAGTAGTAGGTAGGTATGGTAAGACGATAAGACTGTGCAGGCCACTGCGCCTTTTTCCTCCTCCTCATCTCGGCTGCATCTCTTTCATGGCTTTGAGATCTATTCGATTCGAGATTCTATTCTTGTATACGGAACGAGAACACACACGGTTGGCATAGGCGCTGGCGAGTGCGAGTGCCGTTTTCGATATCACATATTATTTCAGATTATTATCATTACTATCATTGTTATTATACTATATATGTGTACAAAAAATTAATAATCTTGTGATATTATTAATTTTTCATTATTATAAATGGCATTAATATGGTACCAGTACCTATAGAGAACGAAAAATCGTTTATGCAGGTGGTCAACCACGAAAAAAAAAAAAAAAAAACGTATTATCATCAAAATTGTTTAATTAGTTTTGTTATTTATTATTTTATTCCTAAAAATGACTTCAATACATGGAATTTCGAGTGAAAATGTATATTGGTTATACATAGTAATTTAAATTGAGAAATGAATGATTTTTTTTTTTCCCCGAAAGCTCATTTTTTTGCTTTTTATACAGTCGTAAAATTATTTGATACTTTTTTTTCTCTTGTTTCTTCTAACTAAAAATATAAATATATTTTTCTTTAGTATTTACCTTATTTAGCTAGTACTTTTTTTTCGAAAGGGCAGAGTAAGGGAAGGGGGGGGGGGGGGAGAGGGTGTGATAAATATATCATGATGCGTTTCACCTACTCCCACGCAAGTCGTAAAACGTAGATATGTACCTACGTATTCATATATATAAACTGAGAATATTCAGCCGCGAGATTTATAAATAACATTGGGTATATATATATATTCAATGTGCACCGTAAAACTGTGGATACAATGTGAAGTCAGTGTGCCATAGGAACGAAAAGAAGAATGTGGGGGGTTTAAAAGTTATTTCAAAGTAATTAAAATAATTATATCATATATTAGACGATATAAAGTTTACATTATATAATTTACGTACTGATACAATTCTAAATCAATTCATTTTTCTTTTTCTATTTTCTTTATATCTTGATCATATTTGTTGGAGAAAATTTGATAAACTAAATAATTTAACGTTGATATCATTTTGATACGTGAAGGTATATAAATTTCCAGAAAAATTGATAATTTCTTTAATTACGATTTTCTTCTTTTTTTTCTTTTATTACACTCTATACCTACATACCGATATGTATAAAGCTATATTAATCAAGTTGAACGTGATGATAAAAAAAAAAATGGATTATAAATAATACTGATTCCAAGGTTTGCTCACGGAAAACCCGAAGAACAAACTGAGATCCAATTTAAACTTTTGTCGGCCCCGCCCGGAGGTTTTCCCTTGGCGCGTTCGAATTTTAACTTTTTTTTTTTTGGTTTTTTTTTCCATTTTGTTTTTGTTTCATCTGTAGAACAATTTTTATAATTTGTACAGTGGAAGAATTCGATTGCCCCAGATTTCACAACCTTGTCCTCTGTTTTCCGATATTATTTATTTTTATTTTTATCCCTCTCATTTTTGTACTTCATCTTCTTTATGTTCAACCTTTGCGCGCGAGTTTGGTTTATAACTTTTCCTGTCGAGCTGGGGATTCGTGCCGTAAAATGTTTTCGCTGTTTTATGGTCAAATTATTATGGCAAATTAACGAGCCCGAAGAAACGTAAATCCATGTTACCTTGGTGATCTCGAGGTCGTTATTCTCCTTCTGACCTTTTTACCTATGGATTGACTTATCTCTTGCAATCTTCGTCTCTCATTGTACACTTGTAACAGAAAAATATACCCTCAAACTTTCTCTCATCTTTACATTACTTGTGGTTTTTATTGCTTCACCTTGTCGGTCGACGAATTGCGGTGGCGTTGCCGGAAGTCAAATACGAGAAGAGAAAATTTGAATAAAAAAATATCGTAATTTTACTCCAGTTATAAGATTATAATAATTTATCCATTATTCAGGCGAAATCTTATTGTTAGCACTTAGTTCAGCGAGGGGCTGCTCGATCGATTAACTACGACGTGGTTATAGGAACAATTTAGCACTAAGTCTCAAACAAGTTAGAAGTTGTTTGAAACTCTCGTTAATCAATTTTGAGAAATTTTCTACCATTTATAACGATATAGAAATAATTTTTTTGCGATTTAGAAACATTAGAAAATCTTGATTTGGGATTTAAATATCATTTTTAAGATTTCGAAGTGGTTAGAAGCAGTTCGAAGTGGTTTGAAGTGATTCTAAGCGATTTCAAACCGTTTGTAAAATATCTTAATCACATTGAAGGAATTTCTTGATACTTCTAACACCTTTTGAACTAATTTCTAAGATTTTTAAGATTTCATCACACTTACAAACGAATTTAAAGTCACTTGTATCGATTTTAACAAGTTCAATTTTAAATCGTTTCAAAATATCTTCAATCGATCTTCAACGATTCTAAAGTGCCTGAATTTTTTTTTTTTTTTTAATTCGGAAGCGTTTCAAAAGATTTCAAAGCAAATGATTTTGAAACGTTTAATCCGATTGGTCTCTATTCTGTAATAATTCTAATCGATTTTTGAAATTGAAGAGTTTTTTTTTGCGGTAATACGAACGAAAAGCTTGTTTTTTAGCTGCTGTGCTATATAGCTCATCGAATTTTACACTGACGTGGTCCAGCGAGTCGACCGAGTGACTCACTGACTCAATTAGTGTACAAGTACTTACCTCAATACGATTTGCTATGAGCAGTAGCTATGCAGTAGCAAATTCTCAAATCTACCGAGGTTTTACAGTCTGGAACTAATTTTCTTCCACGAAATACAAATAGTTGACAAAAACTAAAAAAAAAAAAAAGAAAGAAAGATAAAAATAAAGAAAGAAAGATAAAGATTGTATAGATATACATATATATTTGTATGCGTATAGTATTGAATCGATTCAAGAGTAAAATTGCAGTGTCAATTTGCATGATTAATAAACCTCGTCTGGATAAGATAAGATAAGATAGATATATGTATAAGAGGAAAAAAGAAGATTTTCACAAGTTTTAAAGGTGCAGTGCTTGAATAATCTTCGTTCTCTATTTGTGAAAGAGATTGAAAAAAATAAAATAAAAATAAAAATTGAGATAGAGATAACGAATAAAAGTAGTGTAGTTCTATAAGCTGAGACTTCTGCAGTAAGTTTAAACCGCCGCTGCTAGTTTCTTAACTCGTCAGCGTTCTTTAAAACCGGACGTGATTTCGCGTCTCTTTTCTTACGTTAGAAGAATTCCAGACTTTCGTATAGTAGAGTTCGTCAAGTTTCCTCGTCTTCGTTGAATCGTTGAAAACTACTACTACTACTACTACTACTCATCCGAGCGATATAATATGGGCTCACCTTCTTTCTCATTAAATAAAATTATTTTTACACACTGAATGTCAAAAAAAAAAAAAAAAAAAAAAAATTAGCAGAAATACAGAACTTGAATAAAATCGAAAAAAAGGAATGAAAAAAATTTAATTAAGCTCTTTAAAATTGCCAAAAACTTGACCCCCCCCCCACAATTTCGTTCAATTTTGTGTCATTTTCAAAGTCTAAAATATTCATAGGTGATAAAAAAAATGAAAAAAAAAAAAAAAACTGAGACTGAGACAGGGAAAAAAAAATTACTGTGGGCTTTGGCCCGTCGTCCCTGACTTCGACGACTATACGTTGATGTAGTAATTTGTAACGTGACCTACGGCCATATCTATACGCATTTTGAAGTGAGGTGGGGTAGGACATTATACGTTTGCTAACTTTTGTTTCACGAACTCACAATCTCAGCGTTTTTCGCTCTCTCTCTCTCTCTCTCTCTCTGTCTCGTCTTTCGCGTTTCGTTACTGCAGCGTCACGTTTTAATTGCATTTTTATTTGTTTTTTTTATTTTTACATACCATGTGCGAGCACATTTCCAGACATTTAGTATAGTAGCTAGACACAAGTCATTTACTTTATATGAGAATCTATGATCCGTCGATTTTTTTTTACTGATTATTAATTTCCCTAATTATTGTTAATCCAATCTCCAAATGAATGATTACATCAAATAAAGAATTACAGTATTGCAACGTTATTTTTTTTTCTTTCAAATTATCATTCTCCGTTATCTCGTTCACACTTTGCACAGTATAGAAGCATTGCGCAAAACTGACCTGACTCAAACAATACTCGCGGATTTGATATGCCTACAATCTAGAGTCTAGACGACTAAAGCGATTTCGCACATAGTACGTTACGAAGACATGACTGTATTTTTTTTCTCTCATTTTTAATTCATTTATTTATTTTCCTTTCAATCCCTCGTTCAACTCAACGTGTTATACATACAACATATAATAACTGTCTGTGTTATTTTCATTTTTTTTTCTTTCTATCCAAACGAGGTAAAAAAAATTTCCGTTGTTATTTGTCTTTTTTTTGTTACCAATTAGCGATTATGAGAAGGTAATAGAGTGGAAAATTGGTTTGGAAAAAAAAATGGAAGAGAGAGAAAATCAACGATCTCGGATGTTTTAGACTAAAACGAGAATGATTTTTTGTTCCACGTTTTTTTTTTTCAATCACTTTTCTTCAAGCATTTAATTTAAAAAGACAAAATTTTTTGAAAAAAAAAGGCAAGGTTTGAGGAGAGACTAATATAACTGTGAGAGGTTAACGTGGAACAAATTGAGAAACGTTTCGACTCAATAGACGCAATTGCACGAGCTTGGTCAATAATAAAACTATCTATCTCGAATGCTGGTAGATACTAGAATATTCTGGATCACTGACCTTAAATTGATCGTGATTTAATTATATATATATATATCTAACCCAACTATAGTAGGAAGTACGTGATCGTATCACGCCAAAGACTAATCGCGTATACGATATAACTCATATTACGATGAACTAGATTTTTATCGAGCTTGAATATCTGGCTTGAACGATTGATTAGGAAAGAAAAAAAAAATCCAAAAATATCTATTTAAAATGGTTTTTTTTTTTCTCTCTCTCTCTCTCTCTCTCTCTTAAACTAGTTGAAAGTAGGTAAAGACTGAAACGCGATAATAATGAATATCTATAATAATCTGAATAATGACGTCGAAGCGTGGCACGAAATGAAGAGAAATTTTCTAACGATATCGAGTCAATTTAATTGACGACATAATTAACGTTATTATAATTAATCTATCATTTTATAGATTTTTATGAGTTTTTCTTTTTCGGTTTTGATTTAATCTCATAAATTGACTATAGATATATAGTAATATTACATTTTTTTGTTTTTTTTTTTCCAATAGTGTATTTAATAATGAAAGAATTCAAATTATTTGTGACTGATCACAACGAGTGTTTTTTTTTTTTAATCTTGTGAAAAGTTGAAATATTATTTTAATAATAATAATAATGGTGAAAAAAAATGTAGTATATAATTTATTATTTTTCCGTATAATTATATTTAGGCCGTTGTAATTTACCGGTTCAGAGAAAAAATCGCTACGTTGCGTGAACACGGTGAGTTTTTCAATTGTGAATTTAAAATAGAATCTGAAAAGTCTTGAGTTTCGCCTCGCTGCAGATCTCGTCTCAACTTTGCTAATACTTTATACATTCATTTTTTTTTTTTTTTAATCATTTTCTATCTTTTTAGAAATTTAACTGAGAGAAGAAGAAAAAAAAAATGTTTGACTATTTTGTTAATATATTTTTTTTTACTTTATATTTTTGTGACTTGAAAAAAAAAAAATCTATTTTATATTTTCAAGCTATATTCGAATTTTTCATTCAGCGAGGGGTGATTAATTGTTGATGCATGGACGAAGAAATTCGCGTATAGCTTCGTGATCGTCCGAGTTCGTGTGGCTCCCGCGAACTCTCTTATCTTGTTTCCTTATCGCAAATTGTATAGACTCAAGCCCATGTTTATATCTTTCTATATACACATAATATACCAAAGAGTAGATTGGGGGGTCTATATATACGGGTTGGGCTCTGTCATCGTCAATCATATCATCACCTCAAAACTCGACGATCAACTTTTACAGCCTTTTATGAATTTTGTGTACATATATTATATATATATTAAATGATAAAAAAAAAAAAAAAAAATATTGTAGTGAATAATTCTTCAAAAAAGAATGAAATAAAAACTTTGTCTTTGAGTTATACCTGTTATACATATGTGCGTGATGAGTAGCATGATTGAGATAGATAAATAGGTGGATGGATACGGTCTGAATAAGTAGTAAAAGTTTATATCGCAATCTGGATCTTGATCTCGATTTAAATATTGTGAAAATCGTAATTCTATAACATATGTTATAGGTCAGGCAAAATAATGTTTGAGGAACATAAATTTAATCGATCGGTTCGATATTATATTCTGTGGTTTTGAGTAACGACGAAAGATCGACACCGATTGAATTTCAGGTCTGATAATAAATCTTTTGTTTTATACTTTATTATCTCTATTTTTTTTAGTATTTTATGATAAATAGAAAAATGTTGATGTCATGGGAAATTCACGCTTGTTTGCAGAATTTTGTTTGTATGTATAATACAACGAAGATAAAGGAGACCACCGCTCATATTCAGTAGAGAGAAAATCCTTCTCAAAAGTTTTAGGAATATCCTGCAGTCGAGTTTCATGTTCAAATATTCCAACAAAAAACTTTATAGAATCTTTGTATTTTTTAATCAAATATCATTATCAAGATTCTTCTATTTTGTAATTAATTGTATCGAATCTAATTCACGTGATGAATAGAAAACTAGTGACAAAAAATAATAATTAAACATCGTAATTTCACTGTTATTTATCAAAATGATTGTGAAATCAGGAAATTCTGACGTCATAGTCAATCTAACCATATGATTTTCTTTTTTTTTTTTCTGAGAGAAAAATCCAATTTCTTTACTTTTTTGTTTCATTAGACGTGAAAATTTGATAAAGGATAATAAAGAGAAGAGATAACTCGATAGTTGGTAAAAAAAATAAATAAAAAAAAAAGTTTGTACGAAATTGAAGGTGCAGGCTGCAAATTTCATTAGTAACAAATCCAATAGAGATGTCTGTCTGCAGAGAGACTATATATGCTGCTATGTTACATTTTACGACGCAACACGACGAGACGAGACTGCAAGGTTTCTTATAGCTTTGTCAAGTTTATCTTCAGACAACTTTATAGATATATATAAATCAGCTCTATCAGATTGATAAAATTAATGAAAATTAAGAGAAAGAGAGAAAAAGAAAATTTTTTAAATTTTGTTTATTATTTGTCACTTCAACGATTGTCTCTTCTTTCGATCTGTGTACCTACATGGATACCGATCAGCGAACCCACGTTGTCCTCGGTAAAGTGAAATTCTATTGTGCAAGGTTCGGAGTTTCTATTACACGTTATAAACGCTGAGTCTGCACTACGAGACTATAGTTTGCACTGCAGTATAACTGAAATTGCTATTCATTCGATTTTCACATCGATTTGAAATTTTCATTCTATTTTACTGATAACATTCTTCATCTTTTTTTTTTTTAAGAAGAAAATATTCTTCAATTAGGGAAATTAAAAAAAAAATCTACTTAATCTGTAATTTCAGATCCGTGATTTGATGTGCATATAAATTTTAGGAATAAATCCGTTGTTTTCACGATTGAAGTATCGTTGATCGTCTATTAACGTCATGCGACCAATGTCTTTATTTTACCGATCGTAAAAACTTAAGGAAGTCGTTTCGATGCACGCGAATTTCGAGTCAGCATTTTCTCTGCCGCGAAAACTAACGACACACTTAGATGACTTTTTTTCTTTTTCTTTTTCCTCTTTCCTCCAACTGATAGACACTCACATTTATCATTTTTCTTTTACTCTTCGTCTCTCTCTTTTTTTTCTCTCATTTTTGAAATAAATTTCTCTGATGATCCCCCTTCCACTAATAAATTTCGCCACTTTTATATACACATTATTCTTCTTCCTCTTACGTCAATTATTATTATTATTATTATAAATGTTATGAATGTATTTACGGTGGGTGATAATTACAGTAAATTACCGGAAAATGACCCAGATTTTTGAATAAGAAAAGCTGAATAATGTAGTTGCGAATTTGTCGTTTAATTTGTTTAATAAAGATAGAAAAAAAAACTGTTGATTTAATTGATTACAGAATTCAGTCGGTTCTGAATTGGAACAAATCCAATCGATTGACTGGAAAACGTGATTTTCCGAAACGTTTTTTAGAGAAAATTGAAAGTTTGTTCTGAAAAAACACAGTAGCAATTTAGCAAAAAAATTTGTTGAATTTTTTTGAGCTTTGAAATATTTTGAATTTGACGTGATGCAATCTTTATACTAAAATTACTATAAAACACAAGAATATTAAATTGATATTCTGGTCACCAGGTAACATTAATTTACTAGAAGGTCATAATTAACCAATCAAATTTCCGTATTCGAATTGCATATCGAATCACTGATTAAAATAATCGACCTGTGATAGATTTATGGAGTCGTTAATTAAAATTCTTTCACCAAGATCAATTAACGAAACGTTTTTTTATTTTTTTTTCTTATCCTAAATCGTTCCTAATAATAATTATTCATTAACTTTCGCATATATTGCATAGTCGTTTAACACGAGATATTACTACCTGCCTGACTTAATATCTTTAACCTCCTGGCAGGTCAGGCTCCTCGGTGTATATTTCTTCTTATCTTATAAAGATTGTGCAATTAATTCGCGTGAGTTGGTGTGTGTATCGAACAGCTGTGATGCAGGATAACAATTGCATTGCGCAATATGAAACACAGGTACACACCCATATATCATATCGATACAAGTATACCTATAGGCATCCACGGTATAATTCCATCGTCGATCTCGAATATAACGATTATATCGATTCACCCTTTTTTTTTCATTTGTCTTTTCCTTAACACAAATAATTTTTTATTTGTAAACGAATTATTATTTAATTTGATTCAATTCAACTTAATAATAATTCGAGTATGGAGAAAAAGATAAAAGTCTTTTTGATGATATATCACTTGCGGAGTCATTGACACCGATGTCATTGGGAGCCATTCACTGATCAAGCTTTAGATATAGTGTGCATTTCTTTTTTTTTTTCAACTTTATTACTATGAAACTCGTGGATTTAATTAAATTATCACACGTCTTTGATATATACATATGGTATATAAAATATCCTTGACTTCCTTGGCTTCTTTATACTTTTTTTTTTTTCTTCATCTTTTGATCTTCGAATTTTTCTAGTGATGAATTAATATTGGCTCCGATAATATCATTGAAGTTAAAAAAAAAAAGATAGAAATCAGATATTCATTGAATATCAAGAGGAAAGAGAAACTGGTTTGACTGGATCGCGAAAAAAGAAGAAACTTTATATATTAGTGGATATAATTTATGACGACGTAAAGATTTCCTCAAGGATTTTGAGTAAAAAATAAGAAATAAACTCGATTCTATTTATATCTACGAATTTTTTTCCTCCTTCCTTATTATTCAATTCTAAATATAAATCGTTGATATTGTTGCGGTTTTTTTCCGTATGAAAAAAAAAAGAATTAATTGTAGTTAAAATCGAAGGCAAATAAAAAAAAAAATAAAAAAAAATGATTTGCATGATTGATCTTTGAACTTTATTTCATTATTTAATGGTCAATAATATATGACGTAATGGTTTATATCCATTTAATTAATTGACGTAATAAAAAGATAGAAATAATTATTAGTTAAACGTTATAATTATTTCTATGATTATGATAATATCATCAATCTAATTTTAATCATTGATTAATCAATCCGAATAAATGACGAAACAGAACAATTTGCGTCACATATATGAGGCCCTGACTTTTAGGACCTGTTTATCTCGCGTACCGTGGATCCCACGTGAAAATTTGTAGGAATCTTTTTTGCAGAAAATTTCACGATCTTCAAAATTGGTTCAGATCAATTTTCACCTAGGATCAACCGGAAGTGAGATATGGGCAAAATAACGAAAAATAAAAAGCGTAGAAATCATTCATTTGATTCTAATCAATTCAATTTTGGATTCAATTCATAACGTCTCGTGTATCTCATTCAGCTTCTAACTGTGACTATAGGGTTAGAAGTAAGCCGTACATATATGTATAACAGCGTCGCGGTGTCTGGTAAAGCCGACCGACGCTTTGCGGTGCTCTCTTATCGTTCGCAAGCTATGCACAAGCTCGCACGCAACGTGCGTTTCTATCCTACCCCTCCTCCCCTCCCGCCCATATACCACGCTGGCACGTGACCCGGTGGCAAGTCACTGTACGTGCGTAGAATAACTATAGTCTCCAGAAATTAAACTACACCAGGTCATGTGACCTCGCGTACAATAAAGACGAATTCGGAACATATGTATTAGATTGAGAATTGAATTAACAAAGAAAAATTGAATTCCAATTAGCGATATCAATTAAACACGAATTTTAATCACATATTGTACCCAAAAATATATTTTTACGGCACAGGCATTAAAAAGACACTTTTTGACGCCTGTTTTCGTTCCGGCAAGTGGCACTTTATACCGCTAAGTTCAAAGTTGCGGTATAAAGTCTTTATTCCGCAACTTTGATGCGCAGTTCGAAGTGCGCATGTCAAAGTTGCGGAATAAAGTCTTTATACCGCAGGTTACCCCCTCTCTACACCGAGAAAACAGTTCATTTATATGAAATGAAATTTATTTAATATAAATAAATGGCATAGTTGTATATGGCGAAATAAGGATTTATTTATAATAAACAAATAGTATATTTGAAAAAATCTGACGCAACTAACAAATATTTAGTCGCAGCAAATGAATATTCGTTAACAGTTAATAAATCAATTTCGGATCAAGTTCGCGATTACTTTGATACAAAAGTGCTACATTAACAGTAAATGGATATTTGTTAACAGTAAATATACGACTTTTGGAATAAAAGTGAGGGTAGTTGACACAAATATTCCCTGAAGTTGAATCAATCTCATAGAAAGTTGATCCTATTCTTGCTTATTCGAATCAAATGAATCATAGATTTATTGGGAATAAAAAAAATGGTAGCCAGAACGTGATGTTTATGAATAATATATATATTTATTAGATTTGTATATTTT
>JAFFZH010015128.1:26961-62689 GCA_018420115.1 Euura saliciscinereae | reverse complement strand
TGCCTGATCAGGGCCTGATTAGTTCGTTATTCTTAAATAAATATACCGCTTGGATCGTGGCGAGGTCAGCAGATCAGGGCCTGACCAGGGCCTGATCAGGGTCTAATCATTTATACTAAAACCAGATCGGGGCCCGCCGTGCCGAATGTTACATGTCATCATCAGGGCCTGACCTGTGATCAGGCCATATAATCAGGGCCTGATTGCCCCCCTGACCAAATTTCTACACGGGTTGGGCATCAGAGTCTAGATTAGGAATATTCCTGTTGCAAAATATCATACCCCCGGGTGTTAAGACTTTTTGCCAAGTACATACATTAGTGTAGTAATCAGCCACAAAAGTATCTCAGCCAATCAAAAAGATTCTCTACAAAAAAGCAATGAAATCGAACTCTTGTGCCAAGTCGAGTGCCAAGTAGATGCCTGTCGAAGGATAATGGTGATTAGTTTGAACGAATAAATATGAAAATAAAAATATAATTTGAAGAAATTAACTGAAATAGAAAGATTGAATCCCCCACGATCGGCCGGGTCCCGGAAATCAAATTTTTGGATGCATAATATCTGTGTTTTGTTTGAGGAAGAGCCAAGGATGTATTCTAATCGAAGTTTGTGATATTTATGACGAAAAACTGAAACTGAAAATTAAAAAAAAATCACAGATGCTTCCAGGACATAGACCTACATTGTAGAGAATCATGAAAAAAAAACATAAAAAAATGTCGACTCAAATTTTGGGCGATATCTAATGGCTGAAATACCTCATATGCATATGCAAAAGAAAAATAAACTCTCTTCACTTTGAACCGAACCTAAAACGCAACCTAAAGCGTTTGTAACGTTAAACTTACCTACCGTTATAAGCCAAGTTGACGTATGAGGTAAACGTTATACCTCCGGCGACGAAACAATTCGAAAGATTTGTTGCCAGCTCAGTTTGATAGAGTAAGGGTACCGATAAACGAAGGGGATGATATCAGTTCGGTTTAACCGGGTGCGTCTTTGTTTCTTGAGGAACTGCCGCCACCACTATACTATATTGCCGTGTCGTTACTATAGATTTATATACCTAAACGAAAAGGATGAGTCAGAAAAAAATAAGATACCTAGTATCCAGTGTTATTGTTTATTTTTTGTCTCTTCTCTGATAATTCATCAATTTCACCGAACTTTTCAGCATCACGCATCTCTGATTCTCGAAATGAATTGAAAGTTACTATAAGCATACAGGAGATAAAGAGTTGAGTTTTCACTATAGGCCTTAGCGTTTTATATAAGTTCTGGAGAATCGGTCATTTTTAGATGGACGTCCAGATGTGTATTTCACGCGTAGTATACGGCGAAACTACGCAGGCTGCCTGCAACCAGGGCAAAGCTGCTCCCAAATTCGACAAGAATCAAAGAGCCAATTTTCCGAAATTCTCCGAAGGTGATCTAGCGACCCTAGCAGCAGTCGCGTTCATAAGACGAAATCTAACCAACTTCTCCGAAGTCGGATTTCGAATACTTATTCAAAATAACGGTTCTGATATACGGCGCTCCGAATTTACGATGTGATTCACGTAATTGTGCATTTCCTCGCTACTACGTTTTCAACTCTCATGAATAAAGATATTTGTGGACTTTAAAACAAATCAGAGCCGGAAGTCAAGCCGGAAGCCGTATGAGAGGTGGCCCATCATGATAAGCTAAATTAACCGCTTGTTGTATGCGTTTAATTTATCTGTTTTGCCCGAGGCACTTTCAAGTTCGATCAAACTGACTCCACGGTCAAACCTAGCGGCTGGTCAGAACCCATGAAGATATCGCATAGATTCCGGTGTGGCAGTGTGTGATCTGATTGGCTGGGCACTTTGACTGTAGTCACTTTAATCTCAGCTGGAAAGCGCTCTAATTGTGTTCTGACTCGAGAATGTTCGGAAACGGCGAAGAGAGACAGAGAGCGGCATGCCGGTTTTTGCTCGTTACAGCCCACGATTCACGTATCCAGTGTTCAAACGAACTTGATACTGATATTCTTCGTCGATTTCGCTATTACCAAGCTGCAAATGAACATAAAATTCACATTTACGACGATTTCATACCCGTTTCCACACCACCTTACGGTAGAGTTAACGGTGCATTTATTTTCTAGTGGTATCCCCAGTAGATCTAATCCACGGTCAAAGTCTTGAGTCGTCTTGGCTTTCTTCGAAGTTAGGTCGTCTTCGTCTAACAATAAGTCGTCTAAGTAGGCATCGACGTTTGTACAAGAGTGTCCTCGACATTCATAACAAATTACGGAACAACGTAGTCCGGCCTTTCTACACCCACAAGCTGCCTTACAGCCTTTGGTACATTTGCAGCTGATTGTTTTCAGAAGGTCTTGTGGAGGAGCTTCCTGTGTGGTAGGAATAGGGAACAGGCCAAACTTAGTTTTTTTCCAACCCCAATCTTGCGGTGTCTTGCAGTTACCGTACCATTGTTGGATCTGGTAGTAGGCTCGGAAAGAATGTTGGCGTGCTGCAAATGTACCAAAGGCTGTAAGGCAGCTTGTGGATGTAGAGATGTCGGACTGCGTTGTTCCGGAATTTCTTATGAATGTCGAGGACACTCCTGTACAAACGTCGATGCCTAGATAGACGACTTGGACGAAGACGACGGAAATATGAAGTATAATACAACCGCTCGAACTGAGAATCTTCTTACAGAAACTCACGAGAAAGACCTAGACGACCCGGAGGACCCGGACGACCCAGCCGAATAGCCGATGACGAAGTAAACATTTTTAACAGTATCGAAGTGAGGGACATTTTCAGACCTCCAACTTCGAAGAAAGCGAAGACGACTTAAGACTTTGACCGTGGATTAGGCCTACTGGGGATACCACTAGAAAAAAAAACGCACCGTCAACTTTACCGCAAGGTGGTGTGGAAACGAGTATGAAATCGTCGTAAATGTGAATTTCATGTTCATTTGCAGCTTGGTAATAGTGAAATCGACGAAGAATATCAGTATCAAGTTCGTTCGAACACTGGACACGTGAATCGTGGGCTGTAACGAGCAAAAACCGGCATGCCGCGGGAAAAGGTTGACATACGATGTCAATTTGAAAAGATACTCGGCTTCTCTCAGCTGTAGCTCCAAGTAGACTCGTTTTAGACGAAAAATGTATTGTACCTTTTCGATAGGAAATTTGATAAGCTTCATTTTTTAGCTCCATCTTTTTTTCGATACAACCAACCGGAACCGAAATATTGGCCAAAAACTGGTTTCCAGCGGCCATTTTGATAAAAATGGCGGTGTTGCCGCCCCCGCAGAAGGTAGAGAACTTAGTACATTCTAATCAGCATCAAAATGAAGCGATTCCAGCTTTGTCCGCCTTTTACTGATTTAAAGCAAAACCAAAACCCCCTGACGCCTGGCCTAGAATGCGATCTACAGAATTCAAACCACGTCGTAATACGAAACTACGAATCCTACGAATCCCTTCCCATCTACTAGGTATAGCTATAGGTAGGTTTTACATTTATTCATCTACTGCCTCATTCTCCCTTTCCTTTCCGTTACCCTTTCCTCATCTCCAAGCCCGCTGAGCGCATCCTGTCGAAAGCGCTTTCTCTGCTGCTTGACGCGCCATCTACTTAGATCAAAACTTTGTAATTCCGGTCGTGGCAGAACCTGAGTTGTATCTAGAGCCGAGTACATGCCTATATCACCACGTTGCACCACTTTCGAATCAAGTTAAAGTCTCGATACGAAGAAAAAATAGAAACAAAAAGTACAATAGCGAACAAAAGAGAAACGATGAAAAACAATACGATCTAAGTTCCTATATACTCTCAGATGACAAGGTATAAAATGAAACAAAGAAGACAAGGAAGAACTGAAAAAAAGGAAAGAACAGAGACACGCTGTACACTTTCACGAAAAACTTTTCAACACCGATTGTACACCTTCAACGTATTAGTGTTCTCAATGCACTTGGCGTAAGTCTGCCGATTCTCTCCATACTGTAGAAAGGTATTTATGTCCGGTAAGGTTCACGTGATTCGAAGAAAATAAAAGCGGCGACTTTGACGTATGTTGAAACGAGATAAAAAGAAATTTTGAACTAATTGTGGGCGCCATTTACTAATAATTTGTTCTCCACCCATTACGTACTAGACGTTATGTTGTAGGTAGCATAAAGCCTTTATACCGCAACTCCGATGTGCAGTTCGAACCGCGCACTTCAAAGTTGCGGAATAAAGTCATTACACCGCAATTCCTGTACACAGTTCGTGCAGATCTCAATTGGCGCCAAAGTGACGTTCAATGCCTTTTCCGTGAAAATTATGGTATGGGGCGCACGCGTGAAGTGACTTGTCAGCAAGGATTGGGTTTTTCGTACTCTCCGCTGGCTATGTCTTACAATTAGGCGATCGCCAGGCGAAGCAGCGGTCCGTACGAAAAACATAACTTCGCAAAAAAAAAATACTTTACGCGCATGCGACATAAATATCTATTGCCAGGTTGCGATGCAGGACTTTTTGAGCCAGTGACTAAGGCCGCTTCCCGAGTGATAAGTCCGTCACTGAAGGCTGCAAATAAAATCTTAAACTCTAACCCGAATGATAGCGAAAGGACAATACAAGCTGAGTCGATCCTATGGGCCCCTGAAGATAATCACTCAATGAACAGATCCGGGTCGATACTGTTCCATAAGCTCGCCCGACAACAGTTACTTTACACGCTTGTCACATAATATGTATACTAATTTTAGTGTACTTGGCGGACATCACCAAGTTTCATAATTAGTGCAGAAGTTATATGGGGGTTCGGTGTTTACGTCTCTATTCCTATTCTACCTCTATTCGACTTCCACGACAGTTGATCATTGGTTTTGACGTTTACATTTCTTTCTTTCAGGTTCGTTTTAGTTTTCAATTATTATAATTTATGATACAAGGGGCCAGTGTTGGGCGCGTTTGTAATCAATAATTACAAATTACAAATTACAATCCGTAATTTGTAATTAAACCGAAATACATTGACCATTAAAATTTACAATTAAAAAATTTAATTAAACCGAAATGCATCAACCATTATAAATTTAACATGTAATGGTTAATGTATTTCGGTTTAATTACAAATTACAATTGTTATGGTTGATGTAGTTCGGTTTAGTTACAAATTACAATTGTAATGGTTAATGTATTTTGGTTTAATAACAAATTACAAATTATTTCAGTTCAACAAATTACTGAAGGAACTGAAATTTGTAATTGATTTTTTAAAATTACAAATTACAGCTGTAAATTGTAATGGAAATGTAATTAATTACACCACGTAATTTGCTGCTGCCCAACACTGCTAGGGGCTTCGCGCCTCAGTTTCCCTAGGGATGGCTGGCCTAACTTTTTCTAACCTTCAGTGGCTGTTCTAACCTTTTCTAACCCTTCTTGAAACACCGTATACGTTGATAATATGTGTGTGTGTGGAAAGCTACTAAGCGGATGACCAAGGGCAAAAGACTATGACGTAGGGGACCTGAACATGAAAAGGATGTAAAAAATCACGAAGCGCTGAAGTGTTATTATTTTGAATAGTTGTCATAGCAATTTACTTTTAGATGAATCATCTTTTATTTCAATTTATTTCGTGATATTAAAGTCATATAGAAGTAGAAACGTCAGTTTCCATGTGAAACAACTTTGTTTGCTTTGTCATTTCGTGCCTCGAGTCGATCGATAGAGTTTCACCATCAACCATCACCAAGATTGTTGATATCTTGTGAAATTCGAGGTGTCTCCCTTCTCCAATTCTATCCAAGTTCGGCATCATTTGTAGGAAATCCGTCCTTGTGGTGCTATCCAAGGATCTTCGAGACAACAGCGAATCCAAAAGTCGACTGCAGTTATCTCTTACCTTCGTGGACCTTCTCTTGTACCAGGATTGGTTCACGTTCCTGAACCGGGTATGTACCGATTGGAATCGCCCCGATCGAATAAACAAATCGGTTGATGCCTTAATTGTCGAACGAAACTTTATATTTTGCATCACAAGTAGTGTTATCGCGAACACTGGGAATGAGGCATTAATTTAAACACATGGGTGCACACATTGATAGAAGTAAGATATCGTGCAATTGAAATCTTAACCGATCTTTGAAGTTCGTCTGTACGCACATCAACGACTGCGATGATCCCTACGTATGAGGTTAGCTCAAACTAATCTTCTCCATCGCATTTTGACTTTCCTGAATGAGCCCTAAACATTGGTGTTCATCTCAAGAGAAAATAGGACTGTGAAGACTGACTAAAAGAAAGACTGGCTGATCAAATAGCAAGGATTTTTTTTCCGAAAACACCCAAAGTAATGATCAATCTTTTTGATTGAATTCGTACTCAGCGTGCTCTACTTGCTAAAGAACACATCTGATCGTTATACTGACGATCGTGAAGCGCTAATGGGTGGTCATATATGGACGAAATAAAATTCAATATCTGCAATCAGACATCATACAGAGGATTGAAGAGAAAATAATGAGAATAGAATGAGGGAAACGTGTGTGACTCGGAGGCGACGATCGTACATGCGCCCAACCGTTACGAATATAGTAGGAAGATGGTAAACTGCGTTAATGGAGTTTCCGATTTGGATCTGTGTGGCTTGAGCACGTTTGCTCGAAATATGAATGCCACTGTGTACGTAGGCAGACGTCGAGTCTAAATAAATTGCAAGTGTATCTGTACTCATATGTACACCTAGAAACCGGTGAAACATACCTACGCTGAGTTAAGCTTTGCTACATTAAGGTACGCGAGCAATATACAATCGTAGGTAATTGCTCAATCACGTGGCTATCTGCCCCATCCCTTACCCTACTTTCTCTACTTCATTTCACTTCACTTATCAACTACAAGCGGAGGCCAATGAAAATCTGCCAACGATCATTGACAATGAGTTGGAGTGTAGAAAAAAAGTAATGAAGACACAGAAACTAGTCGATTGACGTTCACTAAATCTTGGGCGTCTGCAGCTATCTCGAAATTAAGTTCTCCCAGAGTGAATGATTTCTCGTGAAAATTTCGACCCAATCAGCGGTTTGTCTCGAATTGTATCGTGGATACAACTGCATTTTCCGCTTCTCTGAATACCTGATTGAAGCCAGGACGAGGGAGGAGGGTATCTTCGATGTATTTCTTTTAACATTCATTTCAAACACAATATTGGTTTCCGAAACTATTGGCAAGGATTTCATTATCGAATGTCCGTTCAGGCAACCAGAGCGGTGTAATTGTTGTTCCAATAGTTCTGTGAAAATGTATCTATACATAGTCTGGTCGGGGCTCTAACTATTTGCTCCTGCCGAAATAATCGATCGTTGTGGTATACATATAACATATACATATATGTATATACCTCGAAGAAGCGGTGCGACTCCTAATGGTGGAATAGCTACGTAACTATTTCGTAGAATTGAGAACTATTTTAGTGTATAGTGTTCAAGGGTATAGTATAGGCGAATTCTGCTACATCGATTTTGGGGAAAAACTGAGAAAAACCCGTAGCTTACAACATCAATGTGAACGTATTGACGGAAACTTCGGCCATTTCATGATGAATTTCAAGATAAAAATTACCTCGCCACATGCTGCATGAACCGCCATCGTCGATAAATCAGTTCAAAAATCAAAGCTGAACAATTGTTTAATTAGTGCAGTCGACAGTCGGAATGTGTCACGTAGTCGAATTGTATTTGTTAAATTGGATGACAGTAGCAGTTAGGTGTGGCTGGTACTGCAGGATTTCAACTTCACCCAAATGCACCCTACAGAGGTGTGTGTTTATGTGTAGGAATACGTCAGTGTAATTTCGTTGACACTCCCAGCCCCTGTGCGTTGTGTCGTAGCTAATAGCCGTGTATATCCTACAAATGTTAATTTCAAATAGACTGGTTACAAGATAGAATTTACCAATTCTAGCGTATACCTATTATACACTAGAACAGATTGGCACATGTTCGACCCGTCCTTTCAATCAACAGCCTAACAAGTTCAACAAGCTACATATATAGATTTTCGGGAAATTCTGATTCTGCAAAATTGAAAACACGTCACACACTACACCTGTCGTGCATACCACATCAACCGTAACGTAAATTGTGATCCACCGAATATATCACAACGGAACCAAGTAAAAGGTCATAACAAAAATTCTAGCTAACACAAAACCTCAGCGTGCCTATCAGACGTCTTATTGATGTCATAATGTCCGCATGTATTTCGACGATCTAAAAACGACTGACTTTCGAAAGAGGTCTTTCTGACGAAAGGTATCTGTGAGACGTCTTGTCGAAAAAGTTTGAGCTTGTGTTGACTGGAACCTGCCATTACGGGTTGTAACGTATTATCGAAAGACATCCGAGGCCCAGCCCTAGTTTTTTACACAGGCATGCGCTGTGAGATGCGCAGAAGCTGACTGCACTACATTCATGACACGAGCCATGTATAACCTCAAAAGTGATACCCACTATCAAATACCATCGTAGAGATCTCTACATGGATGGCAGATGCTGTGGGTAAGACATGTTATACGCTTCTCAGGCTGGCGGCAATATTCCATACAGTGGGCTTACTATAGAATTACCATCCTAACAAGTCATTCTGTTCAATCCGACATTCAGTGTAAGTGGAGATCAGTGATTCAGATACGTGAAGCTGAGTACTTTATGTAAGTGAGGTCCTCATATGAGTGCGGTTCACATATGTGAGAGGTACTATAATATAGTCTAATTCACACCCATATCGTAAGGTATTACAGCAGAAACTAATTTTTAAACGGTATCCAAACGAATACGTTGTAGCATTTTCGACATCTCATAACGCAATTGGAACATGGCGTGCATCACAAATTTGTCATCATGTAACCTAATGGTATCTAGCATAACGATACGCAGCATAACATACATACAATAAACATAACCTTATGTGAGCAAACATTAAGTCAGACTAACAAGCTCACGTAATACTAAATCCAACTTAACGAATCGTAATATACTATAAACGTTATTGAACGTATCTTACGAGCACGTACGTAATATTGCAATATCTCCTGAATATTACAGATATTCTCATTTTGTATATATGTTTACCTAAATATAGGATTGCGATATTGTGAACACATTTCGACGGGTCCTAAGGAAACAGACGTAACTCAGCGGGCAGTCTAGAACCGACGTAACTCGCTGAGCCGGCTAGAACGGACGTAACTCGCCGTGCGGGATAGAACAGACGTAACTCGGAAAATCCTATTGTAATTCTTTTGTTATTTCCTGAGTTACGTCCGTTCTAGCCCGCCCGGCGAGTTACGTCCCGTCTAGCCGGCCCAGCGAGTTACGTCCGTTCTAGACTGCCGGCTGAGTTACGTCTGTTCCCTTAGGACCCGTCGATTTGTTACCGTTTCGAAAACTGTTGACTTTGCAATTTGTCTATTGTTTTTATCTCCGTTCCCTTGTTCCAGAAATCCCAGGTCGTTGGAGGCGGCACTGTCCTAGCGGACCGAAAATGTCTGGTGGAGGATGTAATCTTGTTGGTGAAGGATTGATCCACACTGCACTGGGTGCGGAAGGAAGTAGTGCGGGGACTCGTAATTATGAGGGAACAAGTAGTGATTACGTTGGTAGCGGAAAATGTGTATGCGGTGGTTCTGTCCCTTGGTGTCCTGGTGAAAGGAAACCATATACTTACAGGACTCGTCACGAGTGCGAGCTCAACCTTGCTGCAAAACTGGCGAACGGTAAGAATCACGAATTGATATCATTAAACTACTGATTTCCACATATCAGATCAGAGGTATGGAAAGATTTCGAACTTCATCTCGAATCGAAGTCAAAATGAAATCCTATAGAAAATAAAGTGACTGCCATATTCGGAGATCTCGATTAGTCGATTACATTAGGAATTGAATATGAAAACAAGAAATTGTTTCAGAGCCCATGGGAATATATTATACATATAAAACACATGCAAAGTACATATTCGCAATTTTTTAATTCATCCGACTAGGCGAACCAAATGCATTTATTTTTGGCCTCTACCAACAGGAGATTCTTCCTTATTATTCGAGCTTGCAAAACCGCTCGAATAGAGGAAGAATCTCTCCTTGGTAAGGATAAAAAATTAATTAATTTGTTCCGCTGAGTCCGATTAATTAAAAAATTGGGTATGTAAACGATAGCGAACGATAGAATCTACCAAAACGAACAAACAAAATATTCAAACCCTACAGGCTATACAGACCGAAACTCGGTAAATTATTTCTATCCCAAATTGGTAATTCATGATTACAGATTTTCAGTTACAGGATCCAAATATTATAGGATATTAATCATCTCATAGATAATGACGAACAATGCAATGTCACAGGGTGAAAAAAATCGAAATAAAACTGAAAGACTGACGGCATGATGTATATCTGTGTACCTATGCCATAACAATGTTTATCACTGCAACCCGTAGTATACTAAATATCGATACTGCAGCGTAAACGACACGATAATTTCGAACGAGGATCGCATCGATCCGCAAGTGGTTTTATTATATCTCATTTCTGTCTATTTTATCATCAGTATATCTCATAAAGCTGTACCCAACTACACACGTACGTAACGTTAGCGGCTATAGATGGCAATAGCATCGAATCCAACGACCTCATAGTCTTCTCACAACGTCACGTTATACTCTACACCTTCGGGATTGACCAATCAGAAAATCATCACCGATCAAAGTGTGAGTCAGATATCTACATCGGAGTAACGTAGGTCTAATTTAAGGGGTGCTAACGTAGAAACGATTAATAAAAAGTTTGAAACGAAGACATGCGGCGAACCTCGTTTCAAGGCGACAATGAGCCAGATTATAAGCGTATTTTTTATACACCTTACAACCGTAGACCATGTCGTGGATCATGAACCAGAGGATGATGGGAAAAAACAACTGAAAAAGCTGTATGTAACCATGTATCGATTCAGCAGATGAGTAGGTATAACACTTATACCAGCCGTCCTGGGCAGATCTAGTTTTGTCTCCCACTCAACGGACCGCGGTTTCATAAAAAATCGCGAATTTTCATATCTTTCGAGCGTTTCTTTTTTTTTTTTTTTTTTTGACCAAGTAACAAAGGAGGGTGTCTCTGGCCAGCAAAGTAGCTGCGAGGCGAATTATTCACATACAGCTGTCGCTTTCTCATTAAACGCTGTTTTGTACTGCAAAGATCCTGTAAAGCGTTATGGAAACATGTATTTGAACATCAATATTTCTAGAGTTAGGTTACAGCAGGACATCCAAAATCTGTTGATCTAGTTATTCGGGATGGTAAACTGAATATGCACACCTAGTTTCAGCCATAAATATGCAAAATTGTAGGTGCATAAGCGTAACTAATTAATTGAACTTTTACTATCGAACGCGAAATGGAACAATAAAGTATTAGGGCGTCATTCAAGTATTACGTAACGCTCCCAGGGGCGAGGGGGGTTTTGTCAAAACGTGACTATTTGTTACAGCGGGGTGGGAGATCGTCAGACGTTACGTTACAGTGGTTTTTATAGCTTCCCCCACTCTCCCTGCGTACGTATTGTATTCTAACTTTGGCTCGGACTCCTCGTTATAAGCTACCATGCGACGGGTGCTTTCGAGGCAGGTGGTGGGGGAACACTCCAGCGACGGATTTCTTGGAATCCTATTCCCCTATTCCCCCGATCAGTCTCTTATAACGAGAACCCACTGTAAATACTTGGGGAATAGAAGCATATATCCAGTTCGCAAAATAGTTCGATTCAATGATGACCACCGAGGAAAATCTAATCTTATTTTTGGAAAATTTGGAATTTTCAGTACCATATCATAATCTTAGCAATTAGTCGCGTAACGTAACAAGTAGCGGCAGGGGGGGGGGGGGGGGGGGTTAAAAATGGTCAAAAATAGCGTTACGTAATACTTGAATGTATAATATTATCCAACTGCATATTGCTGCAACTGCAATACAGTGGAAAGTCGATTATCCGAGCTAATTGGGACTAGGCCCTCTTCGAATAGTCGAAAATCCGGATAACCGAACATCAATATTCCATGGTAAAAAGAAAGAGGGCTGATTCTTTTACTATCATGGAATGCGTTCATTCAAGAACAATTACATAACATCAAAATCTTAAAAAATGTATGTAATGGCATAACCGAGCCTATTGATATTCACATGATCGACGTTCTACTGTGCAGAGGTTTTTTTGCTTTCATCAATATGAATTCGAACAAATATAACTCTGACTCTCGGTGATGAAATTATATGAAAGGCGAGCTTTTCCAGTGTCCCAAAAGTTATTAAATTCAGATTTGACAACTATATATTCCATACACGAATGCAAGTCAACATGATCCTTAGTGATTGGCGCAATGTGTTTTATTTTATTTTTTCTTTATAACGGCTCGTATACAAGTAAATAAGAAATAATCAGAACCAAAATCTGCGTATGGTCATCAGTGCACCATGGTCATATTTACGCTACTTTCACATGTTCAGGACAGTAAGAGAATTCACAGTTTGCTGCGCAAGAATTTTTTTATACACGAATATCCACCACTCATGCCCGTGAAAATTTGCCGCCCTGGGCAATTGCCCCGAGTGCTAGTGCCGAAATCGAGGCCGAAATACGCCTCTGCGATGTAGTCGATTCGGGTTCACGAAAAGTGACCACCAAGCTTTTTGTCGAATTTTTTTACACTGAGAGAAAACATGTATCAGATTTTACCACATAATGTGGTCCACATTTCGCCGACAAATTACTATTTTTGAGTAGTAAATGGACGTGTGGTAACACAATACAAAGAATTACAAATCCACCTTGTAAATTTCGCTAATGGTGAATATTACTCTTCAAGAAGGGTATAGTTTACAATTTGAAGGCTAAAAGTTACTATTTCCGAACGTATTAAGAAGCATAACACGATCGTATAATGTACAACTGTGGGGTCAGAATTTTTACCATCTCAGATAGTAAAATGAGCTCTGTCGAGAAAAAGTTAGTTCACAGCGACCCTGCTGCCGTTCGCAGATGGCGCCGTTAGCAGTTTTATTTACTGCAAATTTTTTATTCAGGTTCAGCTACACAGTTGGAAGATTTGTCGAAGTCGTTTCTAATTCTATATAAAGGTTAATCCCGACATCTTTTACCTGTCCCCGGAAGTTCACATCAGTATTCCTGTCAGTTCAATAGGGCCTATTTTATTATTATAAATATTATAAATATTTCTTTTTTCACACCAAACAGGTAGTCGTGTGACTTGAGTCCCAATTAGAGATGGGCGATACAGTATCGATACTCTCGGTATCGATACTTTTGGCCGAAAATATCGTTATTTTGTATCGATACTTTGCGTAACGATATTTTAGAGTATCGATACACGGCGGCCAATATTGGTATTCGATACAAATTATACCAAATAAATAAATTATAATAAAAATTAAAATTAAAATGATAATAAATACCAAATTATTGGAATAAAAAATACACAGTGTGTAAATGATTTGAAAATGTTGACCCCAAATTATTATTTATAAAGAGAAAGAGTATAATTTCAGTGATACTGGCATAATTTGGGAAAATTGCTATAATACTCATCGATATTGGTAGTATCGATACAATTCCAGCCAAATATTGGATGTATCGATACTTTAGCGTCCGATACGTATCGATACGCTGTATCGATACTTTAGAGCTGTATCGCCCATCCCTAGACCCAATGTTTTGGGATATTGTATCCAACACTCCAACATAAGACGTCTGCAGAGTGTAATAACGAAACAATATTGGTTTCGTAGACCTCCGTCCACCATACCCATACGAGGTTGAAGCCGAGAATCTATGATTCCGGTCGTGTCGTGACACGGAAGTGTAGCCGACACGACGCAAATTTAGTCGCGAGAATCAAAAACCACTGACAACCATCTATCGGCGCGCTACGGTACCACGCAGCGGGTGACCAACAGCTTGGGTGTCCGCCATATTCCTATACTCGATACGTATTTTTACTATCTCAAGTTGTAAAAATTACCATCTCGCATGCGACAAGATGTGTGTTCGCCTTTCACAGTGTATCACGAGGGGGTGCGAAACGACTGTGTTACGGTCGCAGATAGTAAAAATAACACGCTTTCATCTGAAAACTTACGACACATGTTGTAATTTCTACAAGTAGCAATATTTACAATGCCGGGTTGTAATTTGAGTTCCGAGCGGCATGTAACGTATCCCAGTTCTGCTAGAAACTATTGACTGAAAAATTACTACGTTTCCTGGTTTCTCGACTCTACGTCAAATTGCCATCAAAAGTAATAATTTGTCAGCGATATGTGGTGAAATGTGACAAATGTTTGCTCTCAGTGTACAACAATTCGTCACCCTCTACAAATCAAGAAGCAAAAAGTTGATCCAACAAACCTGTTTTTTTCGGGCACGTGTTTCGATTCGATTTAATTACATAATTAATTATTGGATACTTATTTTCCAGAAATATCAGGTCAGATATAATAGTGTCTAACATTCATGCACTTGTATGCACAGTCAGTATTTTTATCGATCAATTATCACCTATGTTGTATTTATTGAATATACACAATCACTTTTCGTGGGTAATCATACCGGAAGACGATATTCTCATGGCAAAGTATTATCCCTTCCGTGAGAGGTATTATTTGCTATCATCATTGTTATTACTATCTAATTGTTTACGTCGATTTTATGGGGACTTCTTCTCATAAATGACCGATATTTCAATATAAATATATGAATATTTTGTGTGGACATATTCCATACAATTTCGAATCAATAAATGGTACCAATTCTCACGGGATTTTGAATAAATTTATCACTATGATTATGACTTTAATTATCATCACTGAATCAAATTAAATCGAACGTCTGGTGGATAGTCAGTTCGATCAATATGAATAGGATTGAGAGTAGGGAGAGAAAAGTGAGTCAATTTATTCTTATTTTGCCTTTCCTCCTTTTTCGTATTTTTTTATCCGCCCCCTTTCCATCTTTCCACTTTACCTCTGACTATCTCTCTCTTTTCAATATTCGTCGTAGCTTCACATCCTCCCGTTGAGGGCGGATTTCCCTATTCCGGTTAAAATCTACAGACTTTTGTGCATATAGATATAGATGTGACAGGTTAGCGCGGGTCGTATCTGCCAGCTAGTATTACTGCTGCAGGCTGCAGCTGGAAGGAAAATGGGACGACAAAAATGAAAAATCAAATAAAAGAGTGAAAAAATACGCAGAACCTGTTATTTCACTACGTATACACCTACCTGGACCATGCGAGATACCTAGAGAACTGGCACTAAGGGATGCGATGGTCCCGCGTGATTATCCTGCAAAAGCACCTAGAATGAAAAGAAAATAGTACCCACGCCCTACTGGGAAGATAGGTATAGAAACGCGACATTCTGTATGTACATGTTTATTCTGTTCATACTGTATGAAAAGAAGCGAGTGTATTTACATTGGAATATTGTGGTAATACTGATAGGTAAAAGCGGTAGCGTGTTGGTATCACGTGAAGAGAGAAAGGAAATGTTGAAAAAAGATAAAGAAAAACGAAATCAAAAATATAGAATAGAGAATGAAATTGATAGGCCTGAGATCCTATGGAATTTAAAGATGTAGCATAAAAACGAATCTGAGCGAGAGAACAAACAAATAAAGCAAGAACATGAAGAAAATGGGAAGAATTACAATTAAGGAAAATTGAAAGAGCAAGAGGATAGTTATTCATGTGACATGCGTGTAAAGTGACTGTTCATTTGGTAAGGTTATGTTTTTCGTACGAGTTGCTGTTTCGCCTAGAGCCAGCAGAGTACGAAAAACATATTCCTTGCTGAACAGTCACTTCACGCCTCCGTCCCGTAAAATATTGTTTATGGAAAAGGCATTAAACGTCACTTTAACGCCAGCTGAGATCCGCACGAACTGCGTATAGATGCTGCGGTATAATGACTTCATGCCGCAACTTTGGACTGCGCACTTCGAAATGCGCACCAAATTCGCGGTATACAGACTTCATACCACAACTCAGAACTTAGCGGTAAAATGTGCCACTTCACGGATCGAAAACAGGCGTCAAAATAGTATATTGTGTATTAAGGGCGGAAAGAAGGCGATTTCACGAGTGCGTAGGTCGCACGAGTGAAACTCGCCTTCCGCCCGTGGTGCACACGATACTTTTCGTCCCCACCCCTTGAAACCACGCCCTTTCATACTTTCCGCCCGCTCGAAGCTGGCTGTAATGGAAATGTGCGCCCGATCGCCAAGCGGTCACAATAACTCAGATTCCACCCGCTTCCCATGTATGAAAAGACGCGTTTTCAAGGGGGGTAGGACGAAAATGACTTTTCAACGCCTGTGCCATGAAAACGAATTTTATCATCAAACCTAAAAACAAAAGCAACTTTATCAATGAGTAAACTGGACCCCAAGCATAGAAAAATCCTTGGTGCTGGTGTCAGCTGTATTTTGGGCACTGTCGGCTCGGGCCTAGTCCCCAGCTAGTCCTGAATATACAATCCTAACCTCGGAATGGTTAAGACGTCTAGCACGTGCGACGTTGAGTCGGGAGTCGAGTATCGAGTCGAATGACACGGTTTTGATACTGTTCTTTCATTGGTTATCAGACAGGTTGCGTAATTTTTCAATATCCAGATTTTGATCCTTGAAGATCGAAAATCAAGTATTATAGAAATGAAGAGTACGACGATACTAAGAAAAAGCAAACGAAATTGTAGTAGGTGAAGGTGTTACGTGAATTTTATAGACACTAAGACACTAGACGATCTTTAATTAGCGCTGAGACTCGTGGTATGATAGCACAGCAAAATCACCTACATTTAATAGACTATGTAGCTGCTATTCAGTAAATTATATAATTGCTTAAGTATTTCATCACTCCCAACGATCCCGTTATACTTCTCGCTTCCATATCAATCCTTGCATTCCGTAACGCCACCTCATGCTTATTTTACCATTTTAATTACCGTCTTAGTAGCTTAAGCAGCTGGATATTAGATCACTTAAATTACATCAAGGAATAAAAAAATGAACTGTTTTTGATTTGACTGAGAGTAGGTAGGGGAAGGTGGGGCGGAATGGGCAGGTGGGGCTAAACGGGCCACCAAAAGAAAATTGACTAGAAATAGTATATTATTAATATACTATTTCTACTGCTTTATTCCGACGACAGTTCCTTTTTCATTTCAGCAAAGGAAGAATGTTATACATCCATTTATCTTCATCACGTAATCGACAAAATTTTAGAAGAGAAAAAAACTGTAATGTAATCCCGACGGACGCAACCTTATACACATATACAGGGTGTTAAAAAATTATGTGTCGTCACTTCGCCGGATGATTCTCCAGTTCGAGATCGGTGGAGATCTGCAAGAACATGCCCCCGGAAAATCGATCTTGACCTCGTTTTTGGGGGTCAAATGGGACGAATTTTTTTCATGGCTTCTAAAATACTACTCGTTGAGAGGAACAAAAGTCTCTGAGGAACCACATGTCGCAGACACCCTTCACAATGAAAACGGCACTTGAACAATTCGAAAAATCGATAAAATCAGCAAAAATCACCAACCGACGTTTTACCCGAGTGTGGGATCATATTGTGAACATTCGCTCTCTGTCACCAAAGGGGATGAATTTTTCACTTTCCGATCCATGAGTAACGACGTGAATGAGGAAAGAGAGCGTCTCCATGACTCAAAGGGGCAAAAACGTGTCAACTTTGTGAGCAATCATCCAACGTTTCAGACAAACAAAAATAAATAACAAACGCTCCAGTGGATTCCACGTTAGTAAAACTGTGGTCCGAATTCCAAGTGATTTCATAGCAAATGCAGTTTTTTCCTTTTTCTTTCTCCTTTTTTTTTTAAATACGGCGTGGGGAAAGGAGGGGGGCCAATAAATGAACGCGAGCCCAGGTGTTCTGCATATGGATGCTATAGAAACCCTGGAAAAAATCGGCATAACCGTCCGACACGTAGAAGAAATAGCACTAATTAGCCTATAAAAGACGAAAATACTGAAGTCTAATCACAATTGTTTTTTGTTTTGGGCCAAATGAAATTTGGACCAATTTTTGAATGGCCAACTTAACCATTTCGGTTGCGAATTTCCGTGAAAGACTGCGGAAGTGGTAGTGCGGTTTCTTGGCATTTAGAAGTGTTCAAAGACCCATTCCAGTAGTCTCTACCTCGCACGTGATCGATATCGGTAGTGATATTCGTTGGGATTTCTAGCTTTTTTCCTGCCTTTTTGTTGTCCCTGTGAGGCGTGGAGACGCTCTCTTTCGTCATTAAGGTCGTTACTCGTGGATTGGAAAGTGAAAAATTCATCCCCTTTGGTGACAAAGAGCGAGAGTTCACAATATGATCTCACACTCAGGTAAATCGTCGGTTGGTGATTTTTGCTGATTTTATAGATTTTTAGAATTGTTCAAGTGCCGTTTTCATTGTGAACGGGTTGTCTGCGACATATGGTTCCTCAGAGACTTTTGCTGCTCTGAACGAGTAGTATTTTTAGAAGCCATAAAAAAATTCGACCCATTTGACCCCCAAAAACGAGGTCAAGATCGATTTTGCGTGGGCATGATGGTCTTGCAGATCTCCACCGATCTCGAACTGGAGAATTATCTGGCGAAGTGACGACACATCATTTTTTAACACCCTGTACATTTACATGAAACCATAAACCATAAACCTCATACTAACCCTCACGCGAGTCGTTCCTGTGGTCCGCGACATAATTCAACCCCTTTTTAAGTACACAATTAAACTTTTCCCCAAGCAAATTTAACTGTCTATTCTACCGCCACCACCCCATAGCGCGGCTTTTGTTTTGTATAGTTTTTTTCCATCTCCTTCATTTGTTTCTTTTCTACTTCTGCGTCCATTTCCTTTTTCCCCGCCCTTTTTCTTTCTTTTGTTTGATTTTATTCGGTTGTTGTTGTTCCACTTTCTTTTCATTGTTCTGTATCTTTTTCTCTTGCCAGTTTCTCTGCTTTTAAATTGTACGAATGTCACGAGCGGGGAAAACAGATTTTATCTAGTTGTTGAAACACCTATGTATTACTCATTTACTGTGAGTCTGTTACACCAGAGAATCAATTCTAACTGGACGAGGAGATGTTTACATTGCAGTTCACGAACGGGAGAGATTACCAAGTAATCCAGGCAACCCAGGCCTGGCCGTCTAGCCCAGCTGCTGGTGCCTGGATTGTAGTATATGCCTACACAATATGCAATTCACACACACCGACATAAGTCTTATTTGAGGATTAATTTAATTAAATCATTACGCGCTCGCAAAGCAGAGGGACTATTTACTCGGCCAGCGTTCACGGCAGCGTTTTAATAGTCGTATTTTAGAAACTACAGTGCGACCTCTCAATAAGAACGCTAAAGCCCCCAAGGGGAAGAGTTTTCCCGAGAATTCGAGTACCCCCACCGAGCGCGCGCTCCACGCTGACTGACTCTCTCTGTCTCTCTCTATCTTTTCGACATGCGATCTCTCGATAGGAACGGCCGCTCAACTTGTTTACTTCGTCCATCTATTTAGAAGAAGACATTGAAGAATTCAGTTTCTCTGCTTCATCTTCAACGGAAGAATTCAGCTCCCTTGAAAATATTCCACCTTCAGTGGAATTATACGTCACACCTGAGAATGACTCTCCACAGAAGGAAAATAATATTGATTTTTTATCATAAACTTGCAATGTTTTGTACGAGAACCTTTAAATACAACATAAAAGGTATTTAATACATAAACATGAAAATAAATCTTTTCTTATTGATTCAAAAAATTAATGCGTTTGGCTAAACGAAAGTATTGATTACGTATTCTACAGCCGAATTTCCTCATCCTATAAAAAGAATGATTTAAAACAGAAATATCATCACAATGTTGACGCAATTTTACTCTTCTAAGCTCTTTCAGGCTGGGCGTTCTTATTGAGAGGTTCGAACGCGAAAAACTCGAGCTCGGAGTTCGAGTCGGAGTGGGGGAAGTGCTCGTCGCTCGAGCGAGAAATAGGGGAAGCGTTCTTATTGAGTGGACTCTTATTGGGAGGTCGCACTGTACTATGTACAATATACCGTGTATGTAATACGAACAGATGTATTAAATGATCGATCTGAGGAGGGTCCCCACCCGGATCGAAACGTCATTGATATTGTGACTTCTAACTGACCTGTCATCCAAGATCCTTTTATCAACTTCCATGGAGGTCAAGAAACTGAATGTCATACCGTGCACTCGAAAAACTACACGGCTGGATCAGCCGGAAATCTAGCTAGCGCAGCTGGACTATCCGGCTGTTTCACCCGTATCAATAAAGTTGGTTTTTTCCCGCTACTCCAGCCTGACACATCGCGGCGATGTAGCGTTGTGAATCATGCGTGCTAATAATGTTCCGTCAGCTACGAAAATCCGGCTGATCCATCCTTGTGTTTCAGCCTTGTGTTTCGAATAGAGACTAGCGAGAACATAACCTACAATTACATTCGACTGACCGTTGAACCGCTGTATGCATTCAAACAAACCCATTTTGACATGGTTTTAGTACGCGACGGTTGATCTTAATGTCATATATCGTCGTAATAATCGCGAAATTTTGACGTCAACAAACAACGAAATCGCGTTATTTACTGTCAACCTGATTCAGCTTGAACTACCAGGTGGCAGCAGCTCGATTATTTTTGCGGGACTTACACGGCTGATTCACCCTTGTTCATACGGTTGATTCAGCCGGACAATAGTATATTGTGTGATAAGTGCGGAAAGAAGGCGATATCCGATGAGTGTGAAGTTTGCAACACGAGCGAAGGCGAGCAGCCAGCATTCATACGAGTCTAGTGTCGTTCACTCACGAGCCGCAGGCGAGTGCGGGATGACACGAGACGAGTGTGAATGCTGTGCGAGCCGAGCGAGTGATTCAAACTTCACACGAGGCAGATGTCGCCTATCCGCACTTATCGCACACCATATTTTTTATAACTCCTGCGGGAAAGCTTGATTTGAGATGCAGACGAATAATATCTGACAGCTGAGCAAATGGCCGACCATAATCAACCCGAAGTTAGGCGATAATCTAGGTTGACACATCGCTGCCGCCTGGGGGCGCCACGTCGCGGACGCTTGGACGTCGCCACCGACCGATGGCGCTACTGAACGACTGACTTATTTCAAAGTGCGCGTGCGTGATAGTGAAGAAACGTAGATTGCTTGAAGTGCGCATGCCTGTTAGTCAAATATTGACGATAATGCACGATGTGCGCATGCCTGTTAGTGAAATAATGACGATAATGCACGATGTGCGCCTGCGCGATAGTGAAGAAATATTACGTGTTTTCACTCATCTGAAAAGGGGCCCTTTCCAAACCAGACACAGGCATCGAAAATCAAGCTGTCCACGCAGGTGTTATAAAAAAAACTTTGTTTACACGGCTGAAACAGCGTATCCATTTTTTCCAGTGTGTATAATTGAAGGTGAAGAAATGAAGTTTACAGGCTTAAAACTAAAGGAAAATCACCGTTAAGTTAAGTGAGGTTACGTTAGATTAAGTTAGGTTAGATTAGGTCAGGTCGAGGAGAAAATATAATATAGAAACAAAACAAAAATCACTCCGGGGGAAAAATTAATTCACTTACCGAGGTCATCCGCCAGCTATTGTGGCGTTGGCATATTTTTACGTGTTAGCGGTGTGTAATGGGATCAGTGGTGGAAAGGGCTGAAGTCAATCGATAAAGTTAGAAGAATAGAAAAATGAATTCTGAAATCGAAATTGATAAATTTATACATTACATTTTACATTACGTTACATTCCTTATACGTTAACAAAAATCGAAAATGATTGTAATCAAATCAAAGAATATGTAAGTTCCTTCGGTAGCTATATGAAGAAGAATAAATTATATAGTGAAGCGAAAATGAATATATTACGTAAATGTGACGTTCATGCAATCTTACTCCTTAAGGCATGGCGAAACACAGACTCATATTCCCCGGGTGAATATATGTACAAGCCTATTTGTAAGGCTTGAGAAGGCGCTTATGAAAGCGCCTTCTCCGTCAGTTTCCTCTTCCATTTTTATGTACATATACATATACACATACATAAGCACAAGTACAGATGTACATTCGCGACGTAGAAAAAAGTATTGGATACTAACTCGTTCCTGCCTGAATTTTTTTTTCCCTCTATTCCGCTTTTCTTCTCCTTCTACGACCCTCACGTTTTTGATCCAATCAGTTTTTACTTCCTCCCCCGGGTTGGTGGGTAGCTCTTGGTATAAGGTACACCCTCCACGTGGAGCGAAACGCGAAACATCCCCCGTCGCTATGTCATGTTGTGAGGGTTGATATCAAAGGTGCTTACGCTGCAGGCATCTCCGCCACGCCATCCTCTAGGTATTCCTTCCTCCTTATTCTCTCATACATAGTTTCTTCTACCATTTTTTTACACGCCAAACTCTAATATGGTTGAGACACAACATAAAAAAAAACACAAAAACCTACGGCTTCATGCTGGCGAAGATATCAGCCGGCGTCGAGCCTTCTGAGTGGCTAGGGTAGTTTCTATTTGGTAGTGAACGTGGAAAATGTCGTATAAGAAATGGAATACGAAAAGTAAAATAGTTGAGATGCGAGTGAAAACTATAGTTGCATGTGAGTAATTGATTAGCATAATAGCTCGATAAATATGAAGATTTAGTAGCTATCAACTCTTTGCTTCGCGTCTATGAATACAATTGATGGATATTCAAAGTAAAAACGACTCTTAAAACTGACGTTTGCAGATAAAAAAAAAACATCAAGACTCGACATTTATAATTCAACTGTGGGTACTGAATTCAATTCAAACTTCTTTCTAATTGAATTAGTATAAACAACTCAAAGTCACTGGACTGTGTCATTAATTAAGCATCCTTGCTTCAAATCCTGACAAATCATGACAAGCTGCTCAATCATTGCATCAGAAACACCTTATTACTCTCAATTGGATAGTTGTTTCAAATTGTATTGCTATTCATTCTTTCATTAGTTGTTTCACTCTTTTATTACCTTCTAAAACTATTCAGTAGTTGTATGTTTGGCTTACTTATTGTTAATAATTTAATGGTTTTATCAAGTATTATAAAAACTTTTCAACTCTAGCTGTGTAAATATTGCTTCGAGTTCAGTATTGATCAGTGTTATTTCATCAGGTTTGTTATTCATCGTAAGTTTATAGTTATTCTATCCACTACTATCCAGATTTAACAAATCTACTATTCTTCAGTTATTTCGTGAAATTTAGTATTCATTTGTAATTGTCTGTTTTCGCCAACTATCGTCAAATACATTCATACACCTGATTGATACACCTCTTTGTTCCAGAGAGATCGGTTAATGGGTTGGTCATCAAGTTAGCTATATCTAACACAGCATTAGTTCTTCGGGCAATAAATATTATTCCGTTTCACGAATATTACTCAATCGGTCTACACTGACGTACGTTATCAACTATCGCAAAATATTTCGACACGTCACTGATCAGTTGCTTCAAAAAGTTTAGGTTTGATTATCCGATCGGTGGGTTGGTTATCCATGTAAATATTGATCATAGTAGTTTGATTTCCTCCTCATAAGTGATTATGATGCATTTTTTGTTTCTATACTGGTCGCTTAGTTTGTCGATTCAGTTCAATATCCGTGGATTTCGTTGTTGTTTTATCAACGTACCATTATCAGGAACTATACATATACTCATCCGTTTAGTCTATAAGTTGTTTCGATCGACATTTTTGACAAGAATTTCTTGCGATGGCCGGGAATCGAACCCGGCGCTCCTGCTGCCTATCCGGGGACTCAAACCACGAGACCACCATACTCTTCCGCAAATACTTCTCATTATAGATTCGATCAGTGCTTGTATTATAATCGAAGCGAAGGATGTTATCGGCAGCGTACTCAAATTTTTAACTTACGCAAAACTACAATTACTTTTCTCGATTCAGTTGCAATATATTTATTTTCGTACTATCATTTAGTTGATTGGTAGTTCTATCAATGATTGATCATGACGACTAGTCGAACACTCGCGTGGTTCCACACCGAGCTGAAATTGTTTAGTTTTACTCAACCACGTGCTGAATAATATACCAGTTTAGTAGCAAATGTTTCACCTATTCACTCGATAGGAAGTGTAGGAAATTCCGATCAATAACTGTGCTTTCAAAAACCATTATAGCTACTTCAATAAAATTGTCATAAATCCGAATATTATACACACGTAGTCGACGTCATCCTTCTACATATATTGAATTTCATGTGGTTTTCATTTCGTTGATTCATTGATTCACTGTGGCTCAAAATAAACGCTCGTCATCGGCACGTTGGCAAGTTATTTCCTTCTTAAGTCGCGAGTGGATCTGAAGTCTGTCCGGCCTTCAACCACCCTCCATCCCTCGCAGTCCCTTGCCGCCACCGAGGCGAACCGAGGCTTGAAAATTGATTGAAAGGGTAGGTACCTAGCTGGTAACTGCTTCCCGATCTCCACCCGGTCCTTTAATCGAATCTGAACTACGACGTCAGAAGTGATCCCTCTTCTCATCTCTTGAAAAAAAATGAAGAGAAAATGAAACGTTCTTTTTTCGATGAATTCTCTCCAAAATGGCTGAAAGAAATTATTGGATACACGATACCACGAAACTCGGTTTTTCAAGCTTCCTTCTACGAAACGTACGTAAATACGTCTGGTTCAGACGTACGTTGAAAGGAACTCGAATTTTATACCTATACAACAAAGGTCGTAGATCGATATCAGAAATCTAAAGGAGCTTTTTGTATGTACTGAGCACCCTTCACCCAAAGCTCGCGTCAATAAGTCGAACGGACCCGTTCGTGCGTCCGAAGCGATAGTTTTGTTAGGGATACAAAAAACGGACACACACAAAAGAATCGATAATCTTTGCAATGAAGGTAAAATTAAATTGTACAGTCAAATGGATAGGAAAAAAAAATTATTTATAAAAGTCGAACTTTGAGTTGAAATCGTACGTGAATATTTTTATGTGAAAGTTTCAACCTTGAAGGGATAGAAACCAAAAGATTTGTTGAATGATTTCAAAATTTTTAAGAACGTTGTTATTTCAAATAGTTGGATACTAGTAGCTATACTACTAGTTGGATACTAGTTAGATACTACTAGCTTTTATGTCTTTATTGATTGAATATATTCAGACCTGTATATAAATATGCTATTTGATTCTTGATTCTTGGATGTGGAGATCGTTTGGTTGGAAAACATGCGTACCAAAGTTACATTCAGCCTTGCACTGATGTTTCGGCCCCGCTGCGGACCCTCAGAGAAAATGATATTTCATTCCTTCAATCGAGAACATAGGGAGTTCGAAATACATTCTTGATAGATCATGTGATTGACATGATCTCAACAATTGTCGAAAAAATATGTATAAACCGATCCTACTAACGCTAAATTAGAGGGAGGAAGAAAAAATTGTATCAAGATGAGATCCGTATCCGTAAAAATTGTATCAAGAGAGATCCGTACTGCCAATTTATCCGTTCTCGAGGATGAAATTATTAAAATTTACGATCAAACTGGAGAAATAAAATGCATGCGTGATCCAGGACTCATTGTTACAGAACCAAGAAAATTACCATTTAATTGAAAAATGGTCCAGGTTATGTCGATCACGTGACTGTTTCAATGTATTCTGAACTTCCTTTGTGCTGATCGACCGAATAAAGTATCATTTCCTCGTTGGCCAAATCTCAGTAGAGTCGATCGTCAGTAGCTGTTAGCGAATGCAATCTATTCAGCGACTTCATAGGCTTCTTTGGGTAGAAAACGAAAAACTACATTTACAACTACCTAAAACTGATAAATTGGTCCATGAGACTCGTGCGCTGGAGCCATTATTGGTCGACAAAGTGCACGCTCGGTGTAATAAGTTGAGGTGACTTGAGTACCTAAAATAACGAGTACCTAAATGCTGAATACTTTCGAATTTCTTTTTTTTCCCGATAGTAGTGTCAGTAAGCCACGTAATGACGTCTGAGACACCACCTTCATCTTGCCATAGTGTGATTAGGGTATGATTGTTCATAATATTGCATAATCGGATGAAACGGGGCGCTTTGGCACACAGCTTGCCTCTTATGTGACTGAATTCATTTTCCACTTGAAACCGATAGTAGATTATAGACTGGAATCCACGAAGCATATTTCGGTGTTGATGACGACAATAATGACGACAATAGCAACTATAGGATAAATAATTGTAATTAGTAATTCTGTAATTTCAATTCAATATTCATACGCAATACCCGGATCTAAGCAGATCTAAATTTTGGAAAATCGTAGAAAATCTAAGCAGATCTAAATTTTGGAAAATCGTAGATCTACCTAGATTTATCTAAATCTCCGAGCATTTTCGTAGATCCACGTAGCTTCGAATTGATCTAATGTCACGTTCGACTGCTCATGCTTGTTAAATCTATGTACATCCACCCAGATATCGTTGGATCTACTTTAGATCTAGGTAGATCTGCGATGAGTATATGGAATAATCGCAGCAAAACGTTGTTGCTGATTGAAGCCAAGTAGATCTACTCGGATCTGCCCCAACAGCACACACGCTGCAGGAATGTTGCAGCAACGTTGCTGTAATCTTATAACCCCTTAGTTACGTTGCAGCCACATTGTAGTAATATTGCGTGCTGTCTGGGTGAGTAGTTCTGATACCGTATTTGAAAAAAATTTCAAGTCTCTCTGGACTGATTGTACCATAAGTATGCCAGAAACGCACGTATTTTCAGAAAGCGCCTTAGCACATCTAGTGTGGTACAGGTTTGGAAATCCGAAGTTCGAGGGTTCAATTCCGATTTGTTCAATTTTCACAATTTGTTTAAAAAATTTGTTTTTCCTTACTCGTATTCACGATTTCTTATTCTATGATGATAGTGAGTATTTTTTCATTATAGTTATGCAATTAATCAATGTTTTTTCAATTCATTTCCGGAATTGACATTGACATAAAAATTAGATCTACGTAGATATCGTTAGATCTATTCCAAAATTTAGATCTACGTAGATTTAAAGCATTTAGATCTACATAGATCCAACCGATTTTTACTCGGGTAACCATTAAAAATCAAAGTCTGCCATAATGATTTGTTCTTCACTATTATTACATCATATTTTTTAATTCTGTTGACTCGCTATCAAAATAGGATTTTCCCCCAAGCTGTACCTTTAGACGTTAGCTGCGAGAGTTTCTCTCGTCGGGCGAGTATAACTATACGACGGTACGGAAAATAACCGTGTTCGCCTTGCTTTGATTCTGCTCGCCGTCTTCATCGCTAATCGCCTCATCGCGCAAGTATCTGATATCGAAGAAACAACGCGAGTGCTGATGTAATGAACAACAGAGAATTTGGTTGAAGGATTTTTAATTTCTTCAGCAAGATTCGTAATCGGCAGCGAATCGCCGCCAAGTACGGGCATCGACAGGCGAGAGGTAGCCGAGAATTATTTTCTCAGACGAGCTCGTTATACCTGTATAAGCATGGTACCATAACTCTGGAACACGTGAATATTTTTCGATCAAATTTATACGAAAGACATCCCCCCCCCACATCACCTCGCTGTATGAATTTGATCGAAATCGGTTTACTAGTTTCCGAAATATTAGGCACGAAAGTTGATGGAGAAGCGACTTCTTCTTCTTTGCCGTCGTTTTCGCCAACGCTAATTGTTATGGTCATTGATTCCGAACGAACGGTTAAACCGCATGACTAAATTTGGAACGTGGGGTTCTGTCATGGGAATCTCACCCGGGTATTGATTTGGGGCGATCCATTGATCATTGTTTTTTTTTTAATCAACTTCAACGATTTATTGAGTACGACGATATTTGTGGAACGGTTTGACATATTGTCTTGAAATTTGAACTGTAGGGTGTTGATACGTTAATCTTGACCGCATTCGATTTTGGTAGAAATTGATAAACAACAAATTATGGTTATATCTTCCGAAGATTTAATATTATTCTATGTCAATTTCAGGGCAGTACGTCTCAGATTTCATGAGTTTGTAGTCCAACTCTGAACAACATCGGTTTATTGGTTCCCGAGATATCCACCACCAAAGTTTAATTATCACAATTCACAGCAGCGAATCGCCACTAAGGACATAGATTTATACAGGGTGTCCCATTTTAAATTATGAACGCAAATATTTCGGAAACTGTTCACTTTATCGAAAAATATTTAAGACAAAAGTTGTAGGGTTACGAGGGGGACAGCTTCTGGTGACATTGGCTTTCTTGCAAGTGGAGGCGTTGAGGTGATATGAAGGTCAACTTTGGTTTTTCAAATGGAATCATGTATTTATTACTTGTCTATTCGATTGAGCGTTGAATTTTACGTCAAAAAGCACTGGAGCACAGGTGTGCTGAAATAAATTGTTTATGAGATACAACCCTCAAAATAATTGAAGGAAAATCTGATAACGAATGTATTAAAAACACAAGATGTGCAAATTCAAGCTTGGGAAATCTCCGACCTGTGCAAGGTGTTGAAGTTGGTATCGAAACATGGATTTTCGAAATGATCGTTTCCGAGAGGTGTAACTCAACAATAGGACGCGATAAAAAAATTCATTCAGTGGAGGTAAAAGTAGTCATTTCGAGCTTCGAATTCCCCACCGTGTGTTTTTTAATACGACCTCTGGATCAAGAGTTACGAGCATTCATGAGTTCCTCATTTTTCGGTTCGTTATGAGATTTTGCTTCAAATCTTTTGAGGGGTGTATCTAATAAACCATTGATTTCAGCACACCTGTGATCCAGTGCTTTTTGACGTGAAATTCAACGCTCAATCGAATAGATGAATAATAAATACATGATTCCATTTAAAAAACCATAGTTGACCTTCATATCACCTTAACGCCTCCACTTGCAAGAAAGCCAATATCACCAGAAGCTGTCCCCCTCGTAACCTTACAACTTTTGTCTGAAATATTTTTCGATACAGTGAACCGTTTTCGAAATATTTGCGTTCATAATTTAAAATGGGACACCCTGTATAATCTCAGGCGCGTGTGAATCGTGCGAGAATTGAGATACCTGAATCCGATCGAAATCATTCCTTGGTTGGATTGTTATGACCTGCGAACAACGAGTGAGTCTCGCCTAGAATGCGCGGAATAGGCCACCGATAAATACACCAATGAGAAATAGAAATAGCATGAGATGCATCCTCGGTCGCCTATTAACCCCGGCCGAAAATACATAACTTCTGTATGTATGTATATATTTACGTACGACATGTGCTGTGAATGACCGGATGTTTGTTTGGATTGTCGGTTGAATGGGACAACGATATCGATGTTTCGTACCTACTTGAAAAAGTAGTGAAATCTCACCCAAAAACATCGTAGATATAAAAAAAGCCGTGAAGTACCCACACGAAATTCATAATTGCTTTATGAGCAGAACTTTCCACCACTCTCTGTCGCGAGATCAAGAACAAAAAGCCAAGTACCTGCCAAGGACTTGCGGAGTTGCGAAGGATGACTATTCACGCAAGCGTATGAGCAATAAAATATTTTTGCAATTAAGTGAGGCCGCACTGTTACGAGGATGGTTTTCAGATGTTGTAATCGATCCTTCCTATGACGTGTATACGTCTGTGCGCCTGCACGTATGCATGAATCACAAGCAAGATTGTATAACGTAATATAGGAACCTACACCGAAGCATCTATCAAGTGAATTCTATATTCATGATTATATGAAACTGTCATACCCTATACTACCTATAGCATTCACGTATATCCATAGCTGTGACTTTTGGGTTTTATGCCGAAATAGCCAAGTCTAGTTTCCTTGATTCGACAGTTTTGCAACCGAATAAGTTTATTCCCCTGATTCAACAAGTTCTCCACACTGCAAAAAACATTTATATCTTATCCAAAGTTCATTGCACATAGAAAAATTGACTTCTCCAAAAATCACTTGTCGTGAGGTTTTAGGCTAGCAGTTGATCTGATTGTGTCTCTCGACGTCTCATTTCCTTCGGAGAGCAATCTTTTATCGTGTGAATGAGGGAAATTGTGAAAAAAAGTTGGATCAAATTATCAGCAAAACAGTGACTTATAGATTGTCGCTAAATTTCGAGAACTGACCATAACTTATCACATGTTTTTTTTTCTCAGTTTCCCTCATATTCACATGATGCAGAATTGCTCTCCGAAGGAAATGAGACGTCGAGAGACATAATCGAATCAATCGTTATCTGAAACCTTACGACAAGGGAGCATTCAAATACTACGTCACGCTCTTAGGGGGGGGGGGGGGGGGGGGGGAAGGCTTCACTGTGATGGCGGGGGGGGGGGGGGGGGGGGGGGATAAACTCGCAGCGTCACGTCACGCTTTTTTTACCGACAGCCATGGTGCGAGTTTCAAAATATTGACAAATTCTCGGACAAATTTCAAAATATACGAAGGTGAGGGGGGGGAGTCGAGATCGAAGTCGTCACATCACGTCGAGAGGGGGGTAAAAAACTGCGTGACGATGTGTGATGTGGGGGAGGGAGGGGGTCCGAAATGGCCGAAAACAGCGTGACGTAGTATTCGAATGCCCCCCAAGTGATTTTTAAGAGGGTCAATTTTTCGATGTGTAATGAACTTTGTATAAGATATTAATGATTTACGGAGTGTAGAGAATTCCGTGAATCACGCTGTACTAGTCCCCTCAAGCTCTGTGGGATGACACCAATCATATGAGAACTTACCGCACATCGCTTATTGGCTCCACAGTAGGTAATGTACGTGAATCCAGAGTTACGCGTCTGATCTGATAATTTAATGAAAATGGAACAATCACGTTTATAATATATTATACAAGGCATTAAAGTCTCTAAAGTGGTAGTTATAAATAAGGACATGTGGAAGTATTTTGTAATACGATTATTGGTGGCATAACTAATCAGGCGCTAACGTGGATGTGGGACTAATAGGCCGACAATTATAAATTCACAATTATTCAAGATTTATTCAACAGTATTCCCAAGTACAGGCTGGTATACTTTTACTGTTCAGAAAGTACTGTCCAGGCTACGCCCAGTCGCACGAAGATGACGTGATCCTTACAATGGGTCTATTGTAAGGTCCCACATATCGGTCTGCGTTCTCAAATCGCATTATGTAGTAGTAATTCTACCGACAACTAGTTTTCCAGTGTATTTCTATAACCACGGAACCGAATGTGCGCGCCAAGTACGTAGTTCTTGGGATGATGTTTCGATATCCTCACACGAAACTCCGACTTCACGATGTAGACTTGGTGAGAGATCGCAGGGATACGTTCGATGCTTGGAATTTTTTCTCGATTTCGCGACAGACACTGGCGAAACGTTTCGCTTACAAAGCAATTGTGATTTTTGTGTAGGTATTTGGCGGCTTCATTTACATCCACGGTGTTTTTCCATGGGATTCGTTTCACGCTGATGTGAGTAATGAAAACGCTGAATGTCTTTTTTTTCAGATAATTTGTTCAACGGAGTTGCTGCGGAACAACTACCGGGATCGGGGGTAAACGGTAAGTGAGTTTTTTTCCTCTTTTTCCTACCCCAACCAAACCAAACCATCAATTTTTACAGTTAATTATGGAGGTTGGGACGGTTAATGGATCAGCATTGATTACGGCCAATTTCACGCTACTACCAGCTTTGAGCTTTTATTTTATTAACCGCCCTCAGAATTTAACGGATATACTATATAGGTATAGCTTTATAGTATGTATGGATTGGTATATGGGCGAAGTATGGAAAGGGCGGGACGCCGGATGGCGTAATAACATTTACCATAAAACGACAAAACGCATTTCGAATTTAACGCCTCTGAATATGTAGGTACCACATCTGCGTATGGGAAATTCCATGTCAACTCGACCACTAATTTTCCCTCGCCACTTTTTATTCACTTTACGATTTCGTATATGATTTTTTCATCTCAAAAGAGTACTCCTGAATTTTTTAGATTTTTCCCACCAACCGTTAATTTTTTACGATTATTTTACCCCATCTAAAATTGACATTTTTTTTTCAAATCTAAAAAAATTCTCGAAAATTCCATTATTCGTTACGATCATTTTGACACCCGTCTAATGATGGGCCCAAAAATGGGATTTTCGGATTTTTTTTTAGATTTTAAGACAAATCCAATTTCAGATGGGGTAGAATAATCATAAAAAATCAACGATTCGTGGGAAAAATCTGAAAAAATTCAGGAGTGCTTTTTCGAGATCAAAGAAGCATGCGGGGAAGCGTGAAGCGAATCAAAAATGGTAAGGGAAAATCATTTACCGAGTTGACGTGGAATATACGATATTTATATGTGTGTTATTATTTTATACAGCACTTTACTCAAACATCTCCTCCACGGCTTCATCCAGCCCTACTTGAATCGTAATTGGAGTTCAAGATTTACGTGTACATTTTGGAGGTCACTTGAAAAATCAGGGCATTTTGAGCGGACGGTAAAGGAAACTCAGGATATAGTGGGTTCAAATTGAAAAAAAGTTTGTCCGACAATTTTTCCGTAAGGGAAAAGACTTTTTTTTTACGAGACTCATAAAAGAATTCACAGTCAAATTCAGAAAATTCTAAGACCTTTGCAGCAGGTAATTTTTCAAGTGACTGCCAATGTAAAATATGTATTTCTACAATCGACGAAAAAACGAAGGAATCTGGTTTCATTGCACAGAGGAAGGATTGAAAATTTGTTGAAACAGATCGAACAAAATACAAAACATGTCACAACGGGGAGGAGCATTTTTCGATATGCTTAAGATACTGAACAAAACACATTGGAAAATATTTGGATTAAAGTATAAGAAGAACTCCCCAGTTGCCGCTGATGAAGATAAATTGAAGAGAATTTGGTCAAATCTGTGGGGAATAATCAAAGAATTCCCTGGAGACAAGAGCATGCTTCATGCTGTCAATGAGATGGGGAAAAATGATGAAAATTGCAATTAGTTTGATTGAAAATTAATTAAGGTTGACGAATGAATCTGTGAGAAATCGATTAATTGGCAAAATCACCGAACGACTGGAAAATTAGATGAAATATATGGATCAAGTATAATTTTCGAAAGCTAGAAAAATTCTTTAGATAGTTAAATTCTTTAATACCTTTGAATAACTTGGGTGAAATAGTTAGAACCTTTTTTAAGATCGTGGAAATTTCTGACAAAAATAATTGAACATTTCATGTGAGTTGAAAAAATCATGATAATCGTGACTTACGTGACAGCAAGAGAATCAGACAAGGAAAACTGTGAGGAAAATATTAAATAACTTGTTCTCAAAACATCGCGCGGACAAAAAAGGTGGTCACATACACACACATACACACACACACACCCAAACGTCAAACTGAAAATAGTCAGAGGTCATTCTTTGGACCTCGAAACGTGGAGATTTAGTGAAAACTCAACTTTTCATTTCCGGGGTGATTACAATAACTTCCTTTTTTCTCTGAAAACAGAGAAACTGGAAGTTAAAAATTCATTAAGTATTTTTATTTTATTTTTGTGTCACTCGCACCCTCTTAGCAATATAACCTCCGAAATTTTCTTCAATTCCCAGAAATTCCCTTCAACGATATTTTCAGATTCTCATACCAACGGTCTGTGAACCTGGTATGTATTGAAGAGTCGCGAAATAACCTGGAAAATTATTCAAGCTCTCCTAGATTTTCTAAATCCTCAGCATTGTTCTGAAGCTCCGAACAAGTGGAACACTGGAGGGGGTGGCGTAAAATGTTCGACTGGATATTACACCGAATTCTGGTCCGATCCGACGGCTATTGTTGTCCACAAAAACAGACAGGTACACAGACGTGACAAAATGAATAAATATCTATAGGTGGATGGACAGAAACTGGCCAACGAATAAAAATAATAATAATAACAAAAAGCGAAAAAAAGGGAGTAGGATATAGAATTTATAGGGATCGTAAAAAGTACGACCACCTTGAATAAATCTGTACAGCTAAATCCTGGGTCACGTTTTTACAGAGACTCGAGGAGATTTATACCAAAGCAAAGCGAAGAATTAATTTCAATTCGATGAATTCCTCGCCTCGCCTCGCCTCTATTATTACAGTGAATTACGAGAGAATCATTAAAGCCAACCAGCTGTCACGGCGCAAAGTACGAAAAAAGACGTAAAAAGGATGAAAACTTAAGCTTTATTGGGTCTGTAAGAAATCTGAAGATTGGAATTGAAGTAGAATCGTTTTCTTCTAACGAGAACAAAATAATTTCTCCAATCTTCGGACACGGATTTCAATGATTTTTACTATCAAGATATTATCATCTCATTATCTGCACTCTTGAATTATAATATTCAAATGATTCGGTACACACAATTCAGTCCTTTTGTGGCGCAATCTTGTTTCGAGAATCCCGAATATGGTCGCAAATGCGGGTGATTACCGTCGATATAAATACAGAAACTGAAATGGCAATAGCGGATTACATTCTTAGATGAGAATTCCATATCCTCAAATAAAAGAATAGTATCAAGGGCGGAAAGAAGGCGATTCCACGAGTGCGAAGGTAGCCGCCCGAGCGTAGCGAGAGCGGCCGTCGCACGAGTGAAACTCGCCTTCCGCCTGGTGGTGCACACGATACTTTTCGTCCCCTCCCCTCGGCTTAAAACTACGCCCTTTCATACTTTCCACCCGCTCGAAGCGGGCTGTAATGGAAATGCGCGCCCGCTCGCCAAGCGGTCACAATAACTCAGATTCCACCCGCTTCGCATGTATGAAAGACGCGTTTTCAAAGGGGGTAGGCCGAAAAACTATATTAGCTTTCAATAGTATTGTATCGAGTTGTGTTTTTGCAAGAAAAAATGAAATTTGAATCGCTTTTTTGATATTACTATAAAATGAAAATGCGTAACATAACCAGTGGCGTAACCAGGGGGGGGGCCCAGGGGGCCCGGGCCCCCCCCCCAACCGCCGAACCGAATGACCTATACACTGATAAAGAGGGATATTCAAAATCATTGTCCGTCCTTTTTTTACGTTTCTATTGTACACATTTCTGCATCCTGGCCCCCCCCAAACATGTCTTCTAGTTACGCGCCTGAACATAACTCTGTCAGAAATAAAATAAAATAATCCAATCGCATTGATTTATTTTGATTTTCAAAGTGAAGAGTTGGTTAAAAAAACTTGAGTTGGTTAACATATGTAAGTAGAACTCGTTTCAAGGGCCTCCCGTGTAGAAATTTGTCGTGGCATGCCCTAAGACTGAAATGGGCCACATGAGGCAAACTTGTGGCTTGCCAAGCTTGCACTACTGTCCGGGTCCTGAATAGGCGCTATCGTGGCCTGCCTTAAAACCAGGAACTGAATAATTCGGGTAAACTTGTGGCTTGCGAAAAATATAATTATAGTGATTTTGAAAATCGGAATTACAAATGTAATTAGAGGTTCGAAAATTTCGAATTACAAATGTAATTAGTGGTAACGAATATTTCCATTTACAAACTACAAATGTGATTCATAATTGGAATCAGGGTGTCTACATCCTTGAAAAACCTGGAAGTCCTGGAAATCT
>JAFFZH010015128.1:2197-21961 GCA_018420115.1 Euura saliciscinereae | reverse complement strand
TGAAAACTGCACAAAATGGTAATTGTTTGTGCAGTTTTCAAGAATACGTCTTCATCTTGCATGAAACAAAGAAGTTTTCCGATATATATCTTCGGAATTCCATTTAGAATTGCACTCTTGGTTCCTTTTCCGCGCTCGCGACGCGTAGGCTTTGCTATCAGTGAAAACCCGGTAAGGTCGGTAAGAAGAGTAAAAAATGAGTGTAGCATGCTCTTAAGTACCTCAAACGATGCGATAGAATTACCTGCCGTCGGACGTTGTATAGCTGAAAGGCACATGATGTCGATGTAGTCGAAGATATAAATTGAAAATTGGTTACAGAAAATAAATTTCTAAATTTTGACCGAGTTCACACCCTTTGCATCTTTGACATTATTTAGGTATCTTATAAATTTCACATCACATTCGAAAATGATTGTGCCCGCGCGGAGCGCGGGCTATCGTACGTTCTAGTTGTTTTAAAAACCGATTGTGACTTGTAATGTTCTTATTGTTTAAGAAAAATATTGTGATACTCGTCAGTTTTTTCAAATTTGTATATTTTAATGATGGTAGAGTAATAAATATTTAACCGTCAACTTAAAATAAAAACGGCGTATTTCAATTTAACCTATCAAAAACAACTAGGTTCATATAAATATTGCCAGTCCGGGCACAGTCGTGGCAGAAATTGTGGCGCAAGTCAGGGGCAGTAACTGCTAGCCTGATTAGCTCCCGGTCGGGCGCTGTATCTAAAACATGAACATCTGGCCAGGGCCTCAACAGGCTGCCATAGCTCAGCCAGATCGGGGCCACATTTGTAATCTGGCAGGCTATCTAGCACCCAACCAACGCCACAGTCAAATTTCTACACGGGCAAATATCTGTCCCGAATATCCAATAACTATGTCACATCATGAACTGAGGTCAAGTAAGAAGATTTTCATTATCTGGCAAAATCCACACCGGAACATGAAAGATACTTGAAACAGAGGATACATTGAATAATACAAATTTTCTTCAATTTTATGAAAACTGAATTTCCCTTCGGTTCGCATGAAACACGGGTATCTGTAATCATATCCAAAAAATGGAAAATAGAAAACACCATGAATTGAAAATACAAGAAATGTGTTGACAACCTTTGAACACTGTTCCGTTAAAATTGTAGCCAAATCGGTTTAAAGTGGTATGATTGGAATTGTGAACACAAAAGATGCTTACATGAGCAGAGTCATCAATCCATTCGTGAAAATGCTTCCAAAAGTTTTTGTTAAGTAACAAAACTGGCCATAAAGTGAAATCCGGATTTGATGTTTCATCTAACGATATCGCAAATGTGCGTAGAACGCTCCGTTTGTGGTTCACGAGAACTGGTTATCTACTAATTTAACTCGAGTGAAAAGTGGGTCTTCTGAATTTAAAGTAGCTGGAAGTGAATAATGACAATGATAGTAGGTTTCATTTTCGGTTTCAGTCTCCTCAAGGAGTGCCTATCTTCTCTTATAGCCCTCAGATTTAACTTTTCAACAATTCTTAACCAAAGCAGTTATATCAGGATTTAGCCCCCCTAGATATACCTACATATTAAACCAGCCTACCTAACACACTTATATCAGCTATAAGCATATATACCCTGCACATACCTATAAACGGGGAAAAGTTTTAACAATAGAAAACTCGGTAAACTTTTATAATAAGAAGCTTTCTCGTCGCTCTTGCTCCTCGTTGATTTCTGATAAAATCTTAGTCGAGGAGCGGGTGTTCTCCCGAAGATTTTAGATTTGAGAAAGATTTTAATCACCGCAGGATTAAGAGAAGAAAACCTAATTCCCAATTTTTTGTTTCGTAGGAAATAATTCCCAAGGGTTTTCTATTTTTACAGCTCTTCTTCTCTCACTTGCAAATGCCTCCTCATTGTGTTCGGAGTGCAGTTTTCGCGGCGCTTGTTCTGCGCGAACCGAATTGTAGAATTTGAGCCGGAGAAACCCAATTAACAATAGAACCCTTCAACCGGGTGGAAACTCTGCTCTGCAGATACTCGAGTTACTAACTAATAAATTAGCGACTTAATCGAGTTTTCAGTCGTTGCAGTATGAAGTAGTGACGCGTCTTGTTAGCCAGGAATGCTCGTTATTCAAATTACGCGATTAGAGGATTAAGAATTTTCAATCTCGCGTTGGTAAGGGATTTCATTGAATCACGTCTTGTACGGTTGTCGAATAGCATTAGAAATTCTGCGCGGGATTTCAGGCATGGAATAAAATGTCATGAAACTTCAGCAGTTAACTCCAGATCGTCATATTCTACAACCTCGAGGCAACGAGAATTGTACGAAATGCGTCAAAGTTCCCTCATTTACACAACCATTTTCGTTATTACAGGAAACTACGTGATCAATTATCAAGAAAGCTGTACATATAGATATTTCATGACATTTTATATAGAATTGTGAATACGTTGTAAAGATTTACGACCATCATATACAGTTTGCATACGTTCGTATACGTTTTGCCCACGATACTCTACGGAAATTGAGTTCAATTGGAAGAAAAATCAGCCGAAAGGAGCAGTTGAATGAAAGTTGTCGGAAACTTATTGAAGCCTGAATAAATCTTATCAAACTTTATAATATCCGAGTAAATAACTTTATAATAGATATTTATGTGGCATACGCAGGAAGTAATGTTTATTCGGCAAGGTTATGTTTTTCGTACGAGCCGTTGGTTTTACCTGGCGAGCCTTGTAAAGCAACGGCGAGTACTAAAAACACAAACTTGCTGAACAGTTACTTTCTGCGCGCGCCCCATACAATATTTTTTACGGAAAAGGCATTAATAGTCACTTTGACGCCAGTTGAGTTCCGGACGAACTGCGTATAGGAGCTGCTGTGAAAAGTAGTAGAGAGGGGGTAACCTGCGGTATAAAGACTTTAATCCGCAGCTTTGACATGCGCACTTCGAACTGCGCATCAAAGTTGCGGAATAAAGACTTTATACCGCAACTTTGAACTTAGCGGTATAAAGGTGCCACTTGCCGGAACGAGAACAGGCGTCAAAAAGTGACTTTTTAATGCCTGTGCCGTAAAAAATGAATTAGAAGACGACGAGGAGAAATAAAATTTCATCATATTCTGTGAAAATCGAATGGAATTCCATATAATTTGAGGCGAAATAATCCGATAAAAAGTGAATATGAAACCGAGATGAAACTCGAAACAAATTATGTCAGAAATTGACGGAAAGAAACGGTAGAAAATTCCAAGAAATTTGGTTAATTTGGACAGGAAAATTCTGTCGCGACGCATGTCTTACAATTTCATAGAAATTACGTCGAATTCCGATTGACATTTAGTGAAATGTGATGAAAACTATAGAAAATCCAGTAACAAATTATTAAAACCAAGGAACAAGAAATATAAAAATATTGCAGCGTGATGAAAACCAGACGAAGTTCAATGGGACTGCATCGAAATCCGTCGAAGTTTCAGAAACTTCATAATGAAGCGGCACTTGAAGCGGCATGACATCCTATTTATCTCCCCCGAATCCGGCGAAATCCAATGAAGTCTTCCTACAACCACGTGAGATTTTTCGAATTCTTTGGAAACGATGTACACCAAACTGTCGTAAAATCTGGAAAAATTTGTGTCAAATCCCGTGAAGGCACTATCAAATGCTGTGGATTCTAATAAGAATATATTGGCATGAAGTGCACTTTTTCGATCAAATCCTTTCGAAATCCTTCTGAAACTTGGAGAAAATCGTTTGAAATGTTTTCAAATCTTGTGCACACTGTACCAGAGTATAATTTTTGCTAAGTGATTAAACCCTCTCGCAAGACAGGACCGGCTGCAACCAAGAAGTTTGATAAGTAAACAGAAACTTATATCCGCGTCGCTTAACCATCGAGCAAGTTTAGAGTGGAGGCCGGCTTCCATCAGGCGAGTAAACATCGCCGCATTCCGCCAACTAATTCAATTCCCAGTTACGACGTTTAACCTCTTGCCTTTAGAGCTCAGGGCAACTCGGGGCTCCTCGTCCCTTCGATGCTATCCCGAATTATAAACACCTGCTTTCGGTCTATTTTGAATGCCCCATCGTAAGTGGAAGTTAAAAAATCTGTCAATCTTGGCCAGAATCCCTTAAATATTTTATATTCGGTGGAAAATTTGCTAAAACTGGTCCTTCGGTCTCAGAAAAAAAGAGGGATCAACAGAAGGCTTGATCGTGAACGGAGAAGAGAGGGTGGGTCCATGATCTGACGAGTACGCTCGTCAGAGAGCTATTTCCTCTGCGGAAAAGAGGGCTGGAACCGAGAGTAAGGAACTGCGCCGAGAAGGACCACAAGAAAAGCTCATTCTTTGTCCTAGGGTCTTAAGATTGTCTTTCAGATATCCAAAGTGGTTACCAGTCTTTGCGATCCTTTCGTCGTAGGAGTTGAGTGTAATCCCTGGATTCCGAGTCTTCTCAACCTTGGTAGGATATCATTTTGCGAAATAGAACAAGAAATAAAAATGTTATACAAACATAGGTCATATTAGAAAGTGGTGTCTGTACAGTTGCGCTTCTTCGGGTCTAAATGAGAGTACAATTGTTAGAAGAGCACCCGTACAGTTCTTCTTCCACTAGCTCACGGATCCGGTTTTCGGCCAATCGTGAAAAAATGACAGGGTCACATGATGCCCAGGTACATGTTGGAAGTTAGGCCATGTCATGGAAGATGATTTCTAGACACAAAATTGTTCATAATATCATGAAACCTTCACAATCCTCAAAAAATTCGTAACGTGTCATGAAATTTCATCAATTTTTATGAAAATCCTTTGTCTTATTCAGAAAATTCCACAACACCTGATCAAACTTCCCACAAAACCATGAATTCTCATGAATCTCCGTATCACCCTTGCAAAGACGAGTAAAATCGGGTTTCGATAAAAAAAAGACCCTGTAATATTTCCAGTAGGATTCAAGCGATGGTGTTCATCAGGGTGGACAGGCCTGAGGGTGGATATTGATATCATAATATTCCCTGGTACTGTGTCTCAAGATAACTGCCACGAGATTCCAACTGCATCAATGAAAACGAAGAAAAAAAATGAAAAACAAGAACAAAAAGTAAGCAGTAAAAAAAGTTTACCTTACCCTCTGCTCCGGCTCTGGGCAGAAAATACTTTGCACTCAGCTTCCAACGTGCCTTTACCAACATTTTCAGACATCCTTGGGATTCTTCTGAACAATTTTCTTCACCTTCAGTTCACTCGATCCGTTGCTGTGAATGATCTGAATGTTGATAGAGGTTTTATTTGCGGATGTCCGATCCGGAAATTACCAATTATTCATGTACATCTTCACATAGCTCTTCTTAATCTCTTCTAAATATGAGCCCACGAACGCATAGAAAAGTGAGGATTGCAACTGCCTAGCCGCTTTTTCATGTCTCCCTGCAGAAGAGAAAGAGAAGGTCAAAACTTGACCCAGACATTGCGGCCGAACCTTAACCCTTCCAAGACTGAATTAGACAGAAGAAAGTATAGAACTTGGTTGGTGGTCCTACCGTGACATGGGTTGAGGGTGCGAAGAGGCAGGGCTTGGTACTGTATATTAATGACTTATGTCATTATATGACACATCAACAAGGTTTGTCAATCACGTGATCGGCATTTCGAGGTGTGGAATTGTATAAATGATTCGGCTTCGTAAATCTTGCATGCGGCTGAAGTAAGACACTGGTCAGCAGCCGTCACACTCGTCTGTGGCTAAAGTTGGACTAGTGTGACGGGGTTAAAGCCGAGTTGAACAAATTCAAAGTTCAAGGTTTGCCGTCGCTTTGCCTACCTGAAAACTTTGTACCTGTTACCATTATCGGCCATGTGTGCGAGGCGAAATAGTCACCGCGGGAATCCCTTGGGGCTTGTATCCTCAATCCTAAACTCAAACGTCTCATGTTCACGTTCAATAGTATATTCGAACCGATCCTCCATGCAACTATTACTTGTACTTGGGAACGCATGAACGAGATCATGATGCTCATGTGCAGGGCCGGCGACTTACGAAATTTCAGGGTGTGGAGTTGCTCAGACGACGAGGGGGGGGGGGGGGGGGGGGCTCTTCTCAATGTTTTTTGGCAAAGTTTTATTAAGTACCTTTGATTATTCGTTTTTATCACAGGCTTTTCAAAATCCATTGACATATTCTAATTTTTTATCAAGACTTTTTGGGTGTGGAATATCCACACGGTTGGCATTCAGGGTGTGGAGTGCTCCACACACTCCACACAGAAGTCGCCAGCGATGCTAATGTGGGTTGTTGGAGGAGTTGAGTCGCAGTTCGAAAACAGTGTACCAATTATCACCACCACAATCACAATGAAGGATTAAACGATTCTTGGCTTGATTGATTGTAATTGATTACCTTCAATGTAGGTGTCAATCATTCTTAATAGTACAATAATGCTGCTGATAATGATTTGTATGGATGCCAGAGAATCCTCGAATTTCAACATGGCTATAAATTATGTTGGAAGTTAAATGATCGATTAGATTCCATGAGAAATAGATGGAAATGTGAAATTCAATACTCCTAAGGGATCGATCAAGTTATAAGTTAGGCAAAATATCAAAATCATGTGTCCTAATTTAGCGTTCAACGATTCCAAGGCAATTCGTCATCCTTTGTCATTTATCACTGGCCATATTGAATGATATGGATTTGGATATTACTTTGAAGAGGAAGTAACCAAGGCAGCCTTTCCGGATAACTTTGAAATTTGGTATCGCTAACGAGGAATTAAAAACCCTCTGCGACCTCAATTGAGTGAATTGTTAACTTATGATGTGCAAGAATTTCTTAAGCTTGCAAATATTGAACATTCTGAAATACGGAACATGTTTCCGAGACTAACTTTCTGAAAATTGACAAAGTTAACAATTCATAATAGTAGAAATGCTGTGGATGAAATTTTCCAAAATAGAATTGGGGTTTAAAGGATTGTGATGAACTTTTAAAAATTTGTGGCAAACTGCAGTTAAACAAAAGTACCTATCAATTCATAGGTTCAAAGATGTATGATAGACTGAAGAATATTGTACAGCTCAGAGATTTTTGGGATTTAAATAGTTGAAGGTTTGGCTGAAGCGAAAAATCGGAAGATCAACATTTCACAAGTCTGCAATAACTGAGAATAAAATCCAAAGCGTTCAATTTGAAGAAATTAAATAATACTTCGACGACCGCCAATAATAAATGCGTACCTTATCGGTAGCAGATGATAAATCAATGATTCTCTATGCTTATGGGTATATACATAGCAGATATTATGTATACACAGGAGATACCTGTTTTGAACTTGGATTCCAACAAAATATGTATGCGTATTCATTCGTTATTCATATGAGCGCCTCTGTGGCTACATGCATGGTGAAAAGTCGCTTGAGGTTTTCCCATTCAAAAATTTATCAGAAATGTAGGTCTGTATTTGACGTGAACTGAGAAACGACACTTTCCAATGTATACAAAAAAAGTTTCATTCAATTTTCGGTAAAAACTAATCGTTTAGGGAATACTCAATATTTTCTGGCTTCTTTGATGAGACATCCAAATTACCTACGCTTTCGAGCTAAAACCGAGTGTTTATCTGTGGTTTTTTTTGTGGTTTGGGGGAAATGATAAGCTGCTCTAGTTTTACGAATAACTATCCAACTTGAACCTGATTTCGTGGTAAGTTTCAAAATCATACCCCGGGAATAACAGAGTAATAACTAGAGAAAATCTCGTTTATTCAAGACTGCCATTAAAACTTGCCTTTATCACATTGCGAATTATTCATTTCTTTCCATTTCAGTGTGGTTCTGAACATGCGGAATAATTGCACGATTAAACGAACTTACCTGTAGTTTAACGAAGTGAAGTTCGATCGTAATTATACGAGGGTCTCGTCCGAGGTGATTACAAACGTACCGCTACTCCGACCTACTAATGCCACGGTTTCAGAGTTTTTAAAAAAGTGCGCCCTTCTTAAGGTGGCGCTACCCAGAAATCGGCAAAAAAATAATTTTCATTTTCCATTTATTCATTATCTCAAAAATTGAAACTTACCGACCACGTAAATAATAATTTACAAATAAATTTTAACTACTTCAATAATAATTTGTGATTATATTAGGAAATCATAATTTCTCCAACTATTCTGACAATCGTTAAGGAGGCTCTAGCACAAAGGGCCGATTTGTGTGGGGGCTTACGCGAGGGCCTCTATTTTTACAGAATACCGCAAGTTTGTCATAACACAGTTGCTTCCGATCAAATTATTGTTAATTCTATGAATACATTATTAATTTCGCGCCACTGAATAAAAACCGTGAAAGAAGAATAATTTTACGGTACGATACTGCATACATAAGTATGGCAGCACCGCGATTCTCTATCTCACTTTCTCCAGTGCTAGACGGACGGAGGTTCAATTCTCGCGCAGGCGCTCTGCCGTCATATTTCGGTCTCGCTGCCGAATTTCGACGCGGTTCCATAACCTCTCTAAATTTAAAATTTTTCGAGACTTTGACATCGAATATCTCATAATATGAGTCGGTGACCCCATACTGTATTGTTGTATTTGCAATCCTCGCGATCTAATCAACATTACTCTAGTTTTTCATAAACATCTGTGTAGTAAATGTAGTGATATCAATTGGCCCATGTCTTTCGAGAGGGATCCTGCCATAAGGCCCATGCTAAAAATGCCAATTTCAACTATTTTTATCTTGCTTATTTAGTCGGTGACCCGGTCTGAAATCTCGCATACGTGAGAATGGGTACTTGATTTATGATATACTAAAAAATTATTTTTTTCTGTGCATGACCCATTCGTGCTAGAGCCTCCTTAACAAATGATCAATACTTCAAAAATATAATACTATATATCGGGTCAATTGACAATGAGTTGGTAATAAATTTCTCATTTTTAGAAAATGGGTAATTGGTGACGAACAAAATGCTAATTTTCCGAAAAATGGACAATTCGTGACGAATAAAATGCTAATTTTTCAAGAAATCAGTAATGCGAAAGTCTAAATTGCTAATTATTCAAGAAATTAGTAATGTGAAAGTATAAATTGCTCATTTTCGTAAAAATTATCGACTATATTGAAGGATGAACGACCAATTATTCAAAAAATGGTGGATAAACAAAGCGAAAAAGACAGGGTCGTATAAATAAAATAACAAACGAATTCCTCGACGATTATTTTTTTTCTGAAGATCGTTGTGCTGTATTCATAGTTCCTGGTGTACAGGTCTATCGCGCCATAGTTTTCGGGGTCCAGGTCTATCGCGCCATAGTTTTCGGGGTCCAGGTCTATCGCGCCCTAGTTTTCGGGGTCCAGGTCTATCGCGCCATAGTTTTCGGGGTCCAGGTCTATCGCGCCCTAGTTTTCGGGGTCCAGGTCTATCGCGCCATAGTTTTCGGTGTCCAGGTCTATTGCGCCATAGTTCCTGGTGTCGAGATCCATGGTGCCATAGGATACCAGGAACTATCCCGAGTAGAAATTTGATAGGGCTAGCCTGATGTGCTATCAGGCCCTGATTGAGCTTTGTTCAGGCGGTCCTGAGTAAGACAAACCTGCTGTGGTCCTGAGTAGGGTCCCATCAGGTATCCCTAACAGGGGCACTCCTGATATGGCCCTGGTCAGGAGGCTTTCAGGCCACACTTACCAAGGTTTGCCTGTTGGGCCCCTGGTCAGAATGCTATCAGGCAACACTAGCCAAGGTTTGCCTGCTGGGCCCCTGATCCGGATGCTATCAGGCAACACTTGCCAAGGATTGCCTGTTGGGCCCCTGATTAGGATGCTATCAGGCAACACTTGCCAAGGATTGCCTGTTGGGCCCCTGATTAGGATGCTATCAGGCAACACTTGCCAAGGTTTGCCTGTTGGGCCCCTGATCAGGATGCTATCAGGCATCACTTACCAAGGTATGCCTGTTGGGCCCCTGGACAGGAGCTGACAGGCATCCCTTCCCGAGGTGTGCCTGATTGGCCCATGATCAGGATGCTATCAGGCAACAATTGCCGAGGTTTGCCTGTAGGGCCCCTGATCAGGATTCTATCAGGCATCACTTACCAAGGTATGCCTGTTGGGCCCCTGGACAAGAGCTGACAGGCATCCCTTCCCGAAGTGTGCCTGATTGGCCCCTGATCAGGATGCTATCAGGCAACACTTGCCAAGGTTTGCCTGTTGGGCCCCTCATCAGGATGCTATCAGGCATCACTTACCAAGGTATGCCTGTTGGGCCCCTGGACAGGAGCTGACAGGCATCCCTTCCCGAGGTGTGCCTGATTGGCCCATGATCAGGATGCTATCAGGCAACAATTGCCGAGGTTTGCCTGTAGGGCCCCTGATCAGGATTCTATCAGGCATCACTTACCAAGGTATGCCTGTTGAGCCCCTGGACAGGAGCTGACAGGCATCCCTTCCCGAAGTGTGCCTGATTAGCCCCTGGTCAGGATGCTATCAGGCAACACTAGCCAAGGTTTGCCTGTTGGGCCCCTGATCAGGATGCTATCAGGCATCGCTTACCAAGGTATGCCTGATTGGCCCCTGATCACGATGCTATCGGGCAACACTTGCCAAGGTTTGCCTGTTGGGCCCCTGATCAGGATGCTATCAGGCAACAATTACCGAGGTTTACCTGTTGGACCCTTGGTCAGATTGGCTTCTAGAGTACATGATACTAGAAAGTGCAGCGCGCCTGTTGCGTCCCTGTTCAGGTTGGTATCAAGCATCCCCTACTGAGGCAAGCCTGTATGGCCGCCAGCAAGGTTGGCGCCAGGCATCCCTTACTCAGGCATGCCTGCCACGCCCCGGATCAGGTCTTTATCAGGCTGTCTTTATTACGGGTTTCATGCCACAGTGTGAAATGTGTGATTCATTAAGAATCAACCATTATTTGGTACACTTTTAACCTGCCGGAAGCACGCAGGATAATCATTTAGATAAATATATTCGAAGCTCTTATTATTAGTAGATCAAAGTTTTCACAATATCTAATAAGTAGTTTGGCGTAGTAGGTAGGGCGTGCGATTAGTAATGCGAGCGAGCGATAGGTCCAGGATCGAAACCCGGTTAGGTCGAAACAATGCGAAATTTTTCTGAAGTGAAATTGCGTTCTAGCGTTGGTATGCGGCCGAGTATGAGTGGTTCAGCTTACTCAACCCATAAAATTTTTATTTAATCATTATTTTTGTAGCATCGGATGATACAAACACAAATCCACAAATATGATCAGGGCTTGATCAGGGATTGATCAGGAAGCTTGATCAGGAAGCTTGATCGGGGCCTGATCAACAAACCTAATCAGGGCCTGGCTGTAAAATACTGATCAGGGCCTGGCAATCAAACCTACACTCAGCCTGATCAGGTAATTCTAGAACGTTACGTTACATTACTGATCAGGGCCTGACCAGGCAGCCTAATAAGCACCTGATCAGGTGGTAAGGTTCGCTTGACCATGCCCTGATTGTGGCCTGACCGAAATTTCTACTCGGGATGGCGCGATAGACCTGGACACTAGGAACTATGGCGCGAAAGACCTGGATACCGAAAACTATGGTGCGTTAGACCTGGACATCAGGAACTATGAATGATTTTTAGAAAAATGAACAATTTAGATTTTCACATTACTAACTTCTTAAATAATTAGCAATTTGAACTTTCACATTACTGATTTCTTGAAAAATTAGAAATTTATACTTTCGCATTACTGATTTCTTGAAAAATTAGAAATGTAGACTTTCGCATTACTGATTTCTGGAATAATTAGCAAATTATTCTTCACTAATTGACCATTTTTAGAACAATTAATAATTCTCTTTCTGGTGAGTGACATTTTTTGAAAAATTGAAAATATACTTCTACCTAATTGATGAATTTTGTGAAAATGGGAGATTTGACGAAAGAAATTCATCATTCACCCTATAATTTTCAATTAAATAATTCAATTCACAGATTTTCAGCATATTACCAATTATCAACGCTGTAAATATTATTATTAAATCATACAAATTTGTATGCTTTGCCAATATTAATTGGAACAATGTTTTCAATTCGATCAAACAATATTCGCGAGTTCCAAAACAATTGACAATATATGACCAAAATGTCCTTGGAATCATCATTTTTGCCGATTTCTGGCGCTACCGTCCCGATATCTCCTCATATGTTTAAATTATCCTTTGAAAATTGTTTGTACCACTTGCTGGTACCAATTGTTTGTACAAATTGTTTGTACCGATTAGGGTGACAAAATTTCCTTGAAATTTTTCCGGGTCCAAGCCTGCTAAGGGTGGGTTTGTAATCACCTCGGACGAGACCCTCGTATAATTACGATCGGACTTCACTTACAGGTAAGTTCGTTTAATCGTGCAATTATACTTCGGGTCTCGTCCTCAAGATTACAAATGTAGATGTTCAGAGAGTACCAAACATTTTCATCAAATCTTTCTATGTATGAATTTAGTACTTGCTGTTACAATTCATCGAGACAAGATTCCTCTGTTGAAAAACTTAGTAGCTGTTAAAGTGACTAAGTTGGAAATATTATCAGCTATTGTGAGAAATATACAACGCGTTTGTGAATCAGCGTTGGATAAACTTTTGAGAAGATTTTTTTTTTCATTTATTTATTTATTTATTTATTCTTCTGTTCGTAGTGCCGAATTCGACACCTGATATTGTAATACTGATATTATTGGTTTGAATAAGCAAGTTTTTAGTGATGTTAGCGATTAAAGATTACAGCTGTTGAAGTAATCAAGTATTGGACTCTAGTTCGTGTTCTCTTCAACCATGTGATAGGGTAATATTCACTAAGCTTTCGTGATTGTATGAAGTGATGTAATAAGATGCCCCCAAATTTGTGCCCTTAAGATCTCATCGGTCTCACGAGAGTTTAGAAATGAGTGGATTTTTATGTCATTTGTATTTGAATGTCTTTCTCTGATCTACTGTATTCAGGTAAAGCCTTGCAGATTAGGGTATAGCTAGCAATCGATCTGAATCGACCTGCGGTCTTTTTCATAGATGTGAGAGAACGTCTAAACTAGGATTAATAATTTAAGGCCAATTGGAGTCTCAAGCGTCGCTCGAAATAATAGTAGGGGAGACCGGGGTAATGTGGACAGCGGGGTAAAGTGACCATCTCGAATAATTTCTTTTTGAGCGATTCTAAGAAGGCAGTATTTACACCGAGGGTTTGTGCTGACGTACTTTACGAAATGAAATAGTTGAACCCTATGAAATATTCAATATTTCGGGAAAAATCAATCAATTTAGTTTCACGCCGTGTAGATTAATAATTTCCGTCAACTCAGATTTCGGATTATCGTGCCGTCAATGGCATGTTTTGACTAGGTTTATTTTTTTCTCGATTCCTTGAAACGTCTACTTAATGGTACTATCAATTCTTTTTTTGTTAAACATAGTTTGCATCAAGTTTTCAATTAAATTGTTGTCGGGTTACCTGCGGGGTAATATGAACGGGGAAAAGTGGCCATGTACGCCACGAGCGCTGTTAGCCGCCGAGCGTCAACCTAACCTCACTTCGGGTGACATTTGGATCGCGACAGCGGTGTCGTGTTTCGAACATTTTCGATTCGAGTAGGTATCACAATTTTCACAGTCACGTGCTTTTATCAGACTCAGGGCAATACGTACAGATTTTGCAATGTTTTGACGTTATTTTCATCCTAATACGAATAAGGAATCCGTCATAATACGAATTTTTCCACTTGGCCCTATAAGCGTGTTCACTTTACCCCAGCATCGGGGTAAAGTGATCAGTTTGCAGGTTAGGTTTATATCGATTATGACGCAAGCACATCGCAATAATATCGGGTTTGACCGTCATAATCGCTTACCTAAAGGTACAAACTACAAAATATATACGACATGATAAAGCTTTAGTCGATATTTTATGTTTTATGTCCGAATTAGTCTTAGGGTATCCACTTTGCCCCGGTCTCCCCTACCTACCAAGGCGTTTGCCTTCTCTTGACTTGCGCCTCACGGCGTAGAAGCGCAACAGCTTCGAGCCTACTCCGTTTTACCCAATTTTTATGCAGGATTCATGTTTTTTTTTTTATGAACTTTGGAACAAATCCTATCGACTTTGCAATATGCGCACTGGGCCGATGCCTTCATTTTTATTTATTTTTCTTCGAAGTTACTACAACCTAGTTCTTATTCCGTTGAGGGCAGGAAATAGTTGTAATTAAATAGTTCAATTAATTTCATCACTCCATGTATGTGGACACAATTATTGTCAAATTGTACACTCTAACTGAGCACCTCGTACGCAGTAGATCTGATGCCTGGCATTTTTGACGCGCAGAATACATTCCAGTAATTCTGAGTACGAGTCCGTTTTCAATCGAATTCGATCATCCATGATCCGGTATTGTGAACATGATACTCAGTGAAATTCTGAGTTATTATCAATATTTGCTTGGAGTATTTCAATTTCAAGCTCTTATCAATCCGCTCCAGAAGTCATTTCGTTTGTGAAAGCGAAGAAGTTAGATTCGCAGCCTAAATTCTATAGGCGTTATAATCTGTGCATAGGTTTTAATATAAAGAGCCAACTGAGTACTTCTACTCTTCTTCACTTGGGGAACAAGCTCATCTTCTTTAAGCTCTACAGTAACCAAACATATCTAGAGAAAATCTGTAATAGCCGGCTATCCTCAAATACAAGGACTTGATCAGATTCTTCACATTGGTTGTGAATCTGTTACTATTGTCTAGTTTTGGACCCAGGGAAAAAACTTCACATTGCTATGTGCTCATCCAGTGTCTGCATAATGGCCCAAACTTCAATAATCTTCCTCCACCTGACTGCTGATGAAGTACACATAGTATACATATACCTATAGGCCTGTTTAGTAACAAAGCTGTATAATAGCTTCTAACTATATGTGTACAGGGGTTTCTCCAACGTGATATTTTACTTCAATTAGCTACCTATCAGGGTAACTATACTCGGATTATGCTAGTTATCCGAGTTTATTGGTCAATGAGACGAAAATTGACCACAGCGTAGCTCCGGGAGGAGCTGCGCAGCCTCACATAAGTCTACCGTCACCCTTCTCAAGTTCAAATCTTTTCACATATCCTCCACAGATCATTATCTCTTCCTCAGCTGGTCTTTGGAAAATATAGTAATTTTCAATATCTTTGAAGGCCTGACTGATACTGATTTTTGAGAATTATTTCCTCTCTCCTTTAGTGAGAGGTCTCAACATGAAGATTTGAGCTTCTCGCGATATACCAAGATCTAAGTAATCAATAATGTATCAATCTATGCCTCGACCAGTTGATATTGGGGTGACGATGAAGATGGGTTGACTCAAGAGTCAGGGTCTGAGTAAATTGAGATTACTCTAGGTTTTCAACATATTGGCGGGGAGTTTATCACCCTCAACAGGAGCTGTTGTAACTAAATTGACTACTGAAATCAATTCTTGTTTTCCATCCTCGAGATAGCTTGCTCGGTTGACCCCAGTGCAACCAGGTGGTTGATGCTGTTATCCCCACCTTCAGAGTTTGGTTAGCTTGTCCTACCCTTCGGGTATGGCTCGGAAGCTCTCGGATGCTTTAGGAAAACAGGTTCTTCATTGCCTTATTATTACTATCATTTTCCTATAAGCTCAAACTGAATATACATAGATTGATCATATTGGCCGTCACTTGGGGGTCTCCTGATTGGGTGTAAGAGCATCATCATCTCTTAGCGCTTGCACTAGCACAGCTTTGAAATCGATTGATTGTGTGGATGCGTGATCAGGATTGTTCTTACTTGATTTTTCTTAATCTGAGCATTGACTTTGTCCTAGTGCTCATTAGACAGCAGCGCTTGATTGATCGGTCCCTGGATCATGATCAGAGACTTTTCTTGTGAGAGAGCATCGTTGCTGTCGTAGCTCTCCTGGGCTGCAGCGCTGACCCGTTCAGTCCTGTTCAGTCGTGGAGTCCAGCCCTTACTTCACTTTGGAAGTGAGAGATTCGTCTCTCTCCTAGCGCTATACTGCGAGCACAACGCTCAAATTAGATAGGTCCGGTGTAACCAATGAAGGACCTGCCTTGAAAAAAGAGAGCATCGTCTCTGCTCTCGCTCCTGAGAGCACAGCCTGAACTGATCAGTGCTGAAGACCAACAAAGAAGGGACTTCCCTTAGGCATGAGAGCCTTATCATGATAGCATAGCCCTCGACTGATAGGCCTTGTGATGGACGCCACCGAAATTCCCCTCGGGAATGAGAGCGCCGCCTTGAGAATCAACCCAATGCATCATGAATATACAAATATTGTCCTCTCCGAGCGCTCATGCGCGGGCCGCTAAGAAGGCTCATAGAGCGTACTGCTAAAAAATCAAACGGCTCTATAGACCGACAAATACAGGCTTTCTGTATGGGAAGCAGAAACTTCCTTTAATAAAGGATCCACATTGGTTTGCCTTCAGTCCTGTCTTGGAATTGTCTTACCTGCTGATAGTCGTTGTCGACGCAACTGTCAATCGGTGACGTTGCTTGGGATAATCGGTTCAGAGGTTATGTCTCGCATAACCTTGACCGTATTGAATGATCAGTACACGTGTTACCTCTCGTATAACCTCGACTGTCTACAGCACCGGTTTTGTCTTACCCCTGGTGTAAGCCCAACCGTGATTAAAGACCGGTCATCGTCTTATCCTTCGTATAAGCCCGACAGTCTGATATTGTTGGCTCGAGGTGTTGAAAGTGAGGTTAGGTTGCGTTGAACCGTTATATTTTGACAATTCCGGCTTTTCCATCCTTCGTCTGACTCGCCCGTCTTCTTCGACGGGGCTCCTAGGCCTCAGGGATCGCTTTTTCTGCGGTCTCCCGTGATCTGAAACTCAAATTACTATAAAATACTTACGGGGGAGACTCCGGTGTGTGGCGACTTCGGCACGAAGAAACGTTATGAGGAGATATCGGGACGGTAGGGCGTACTTTTTTTTAAAACTCTGAAAACGTGGCATTAGTAGGTCGGAGTAGCGGTACTACGTTTATGTAATCTTGAGGACGAGACCCGAAGTATAATTGTACATTATTCGAGACACTTTTTCTCTACTCTAAAGTACACATAATTCTATCAGCTTGTATACTATGTGAGTATAGTAAGGAGTACCTCATAATTTCTGAAATTATGCCTGTACAATTATAATGACACCAATACCATATTGTGCAGAATATACACAACAGTTTTGAGCATCTGTACGGTTATAGTTATAGCAGTATTATTATGGTCATCCCGGGTCATTCTAAATATAGGAATATTATTTTCTATGCAAACGGTAATAGTTACCACATTTTCCATTAATGTCATACTATTATCCCAGTTATAGCTACTTTGTTTGAAAATGCTATAAAATTACTATTGTCAGAGAGTGAAATCTTTTTCATGCATAATACATTTCAGAAATTAACTCATGAGCCAACCCGGAATAACATCTTCTCTCTAAATTTCATCCATAACCGTGATAAGCTGTCCATAACGTAACCACACGGTTGCAAGACTTTGCTTGATCATAGTGGATCAGAATCGCAGCATATATCGTGGTATGCGTAACCCCTCGCAGCCCCATAACCATGCGGTTTTAGTAATCTGTCTGACTTTCTGCACCCCGTGCCGACAGCTGCTAACCTAACCTCACGCCCCTTACTTTCCACACTTCCTCGGCTTAGATATATACGAATTGGCTAGAAATTGACATAAAGCCCCTTGGCCGCAGGTTCTCCAGCTTCGAGCTTCTTCGTCTGAAGACATAAATAACAAAGGTAGAGGCGGGTAAAGGAGGGTCGGCGGTTATACCGACGCGGCGTAACCCACGGTATTGGAAAATTCAATTTTGATAACATTTGCCAGAAGCTCTACCCCTCCTCGTTCCCCATCCTTTTTCACTCCCTCCACTTTACCCGTCGCCTAACTTCGAGTCTTCGACGAGTTTGGTGGGAAAAGCTCGCTGCGCGAAGGTATGGACGGGGGACAGCCCCTACCTTGACTGTGCTGGAGCCATTTATATTCACCATTCCTCGGGCGTTCGTACTTGCATAATCGACGATAATTTCCAACCGCAACAGCTCCTTGAGTCGGTTGCCGCAGCACCCTTATTACGCGTTCAATGTGTTTTCCCCAGTTTCCCCTCAAGTTTCATGTTTTTCCTCAACAGTTTTTTCTTCCTCGTATTTCTCTGTATACTGAATCGCAGCAAGAACTCCTCCCTTTCCACTCCCCTCGTTCAACCAACGTGGAATAGTTATATTTTATTACTCTTATCTACCCCGTAGCTTCCTCGACCCCCTCCGCTCTACTCCTCCCCCTCCATTCCCCTCAGGAATCATTGCCTTTCGCCTAACCCCACAACGACGATCTTATTTCCTGGAAAAAGGGGAAGAACGAACGAAAACTTTGTCAAACGTCTTAGATACCGTACTATCTCGTAAGACCCATTAGCCGCATACTAATTACTTCTAGTCAAATAAAGTTACCGAGAGAGAAAGAGAGAGTAGAAAAAAAAGAAAACCGAAGATGTGAGTAACACTGATAAACGAATAAATGAATGCTTATGGTGATTTATTTTCGTCCTAAGGGGCAGGGGGGATATTTTTTGTTGTTTTTTCAGCTTCTGTTTGATCATTTCATTTTCTAATATCTGAGGGTAGAATGAAACAGCTGGTAGTTTTGCGTCGTGGTTGATTTAATACCTTGACGTTGGGTGAAAAATAAAACTGTGAGAAATGATGATTTTAGGCGCGGTCAATCTATATGGTAATTTTCTGTATTCCTACTCTGTGGAGGGGTGGGGGCGTAAAGCCGTTGCTGAATATGTATGTTTTAACAATAATATGTATGTACTCTGTGTTTCGTCTTCTTGTTCATTGTGACCGGATTCTTTATAGTTTTGTTATCGGAGTATGTTAAGGGGAAATGAAAGGTGATTTTTTCAATCATCAGCGCCACCTAGCGGAAGATGGCGCAACCACCCAGGCGCCATCTATCGGGAACCCTCCGTGGGTATTGCAGTTTTTTCGTCGGTATTTCAGTTTTTTCGTCGGTATTACAGTTTTTGTTTGTTGAAGTCGATAATATTTTCGTCCTCTTTTTCTAAAATCGTATGTTTTCACACACCTTTTCGAGGATTAGACTTGCAACATTCATAATAATATAGATTATCATGCAGTAGTCTTACTACTGGAGTTCGAGTATTTCTACTCTTTTTCGCTGTATCTCAACAGCTCGTGCAACACCAGAACTGATGATTACTTTGCATTTATAATCAATTTCAATTACTTGAACCAATTATAAATAATCGTTACATTTTCAGATTTGGTACAACTAGAATATCTCTATTCTTTATTGCTGCATTCCAACGGCTCAGGCTGTACCAAAAGTTAGAATTTTCCGATATTTACAATAAATTGCGATCACCTGAACCAATTATAAATAATCGTTACGTTTTCAGATTTGGTACAACTAGAATATCTCTATTCTTGATTGCTGTATTCAAACAGCTTAGGCTGTACCAAAACTTGGAATTTTCCGATATTTACAATAAATTGCGATCACTTGAACCAATTATAAATAATCGTCACATTTTTTTCAATCAAGTTAGATAACTTGAAAGAGTTCTGCGTTTCACCACAGGCGTTGCGAGTATCTCTACTCTTTGTCGCTGTATCTCTACAGCTGGTGCAATACCAAAATTGATAATTGCCT
>JAFFZH010015127.1:0-76457 GCA_018420115.1 Euura saliciscinereae | reverse complement strand
ATTTTTACGGCACAGGCATTACAAAGTCACTTTCTGACGCCTGTTTTCGTTCCGGCAAAGGGCACTTTATACCGCTAAGTTCAAAGTTGCGGTATAAAGTCTTTATTCCGCAACTTTGATGCGCAGTTCGAAGTGCGCACGTCAAAGTTGCGGAATAAAGTTTCGTGCGGAACTCAACTGGCGTCAGAGTGACTTTGTAATGCCTTTTCCGTAAAAAATAATGTATGGGGCGCGCGCAGAAAGTAACTGTTCGGCAAGGTTATGTTTTTAGTACTCGCCGTTGCTTTACAAGGCTCGCCTTCGGCTCGCCAGGTAAAATCAACGGCTCGTACGAAAAACATAACCTTGCCGAATAAACAGTTACTTTCGGCGCATGCCACATAAATATCTATTGTTGCGCCTTATTGTATGCAATGCGCCTGTAGCCACGCAAGACGTGATTCGTTACCTCAGGGGTTCCGTAGTTAGTCGTTCGCCCGCAGTATAGTATGGCGTTGATTTCCCTCAAATTTCGAGAATCTGCGAGAATCGTCTGTTCCCTGCATGCACAGCACATCTGTCAAACAAAAGTAACGTGATTTTCATCAATCGACGGGGAAAAAAATCGCGATAAAACACAAACTAAAATGTCTAAAGAGGAGCAGTTCGACGGTATGCTGCTGGCTATGGCTCAGCAGCACGAGGGCGGCGTACAAGACGTGAGTTTCCACCGTTGTTTGTCACTCTCGAGCCCAACATAACCTCCATAACACCCGGCAACTTAGACCACGATTCAGAATAACTTCTGTATACTTTTAAAAAACATATTCACTTTTTCCATCGTCCGCAGCTCCTCGATACAATATTCAGCTTTCTGGCCAGGAAAACTGACTTCTATACCGGAGGTGGTGAAGGTGCTGCTGAAAAGGTTGAGTACCCTTTTACGTTTATTAGCCACAAAGCCACATAGTTTTCGATACTCGTATCGAAATTATGATGTATGAGTCACTAAGTAGTATGAAAAAATGCGATTTATCAACCCAAATCCCGCGTTTTAGAATCCTAACCTAACTTTTTGTAAGCCTGCCCGACTTAACATAACCTAATATTTCGAGCACATTTATCGTTATCGGCTCTTTTCGTGCACAGTACGCATTGGCCAACGTTTCTTTTCTGGAATTTCTCTGAAAACCCAATTTTCCTTTTTCAAAGGAATAACAATTCGAGATTTTGTTGGAATTGCGATCCCTACTCGTTCAGATCGCTTTGCGATCAATTTTCTTTGCAAGACGAGCTTGACACAAGCAATGGATGCTGATTAATCGTATTTTTGGGCTCGTTCGTTACAGCTGGTTATGAGTAAATTCAAGAAGCACGAGAACACGGCGATAAGTAAGGTATTTGCGGAGAAGGCAGAGCGGGCTGAGCAGGAAAAACGGCGCAAGGAGAGATTGGAGAAAAAGAAGAAAGAGGAGGATGCGCAGTTTAGTAGCGAATCAAAGATTGTGGAGTTGACTGATGAACAGGCAGTTGAACTACAAGCTGAGATTGACAACAAGGTAGGATTGATTAAAGCTTTGTATCCCTACTGAGTGATATCGATATTGTTTATCTGTTAGAAACTGGCCACAGAAACGCCCGCCGTTGCCGGACCCAGCGGAGACAATGCGCAGATAAAGATTGAGGAAATCGGTAACGACAAAGCGGACAAAGAAGAGGACGAGGAAGAGGACGAGAAGGAGAAGGGAAAGCTCAAACCTAACAGTGGGAACGGCGCCGACTTACCTGATTACAGGTGGACACAAACACTGCAAGAAGTTGAGGTGAGTTTTTCCCAAAATACTGAATAAATTTTTGATAATCATTGATTTCAGTCATGTTTATTACTTTTTATTAATCTCATGTCAGTTCAGGCGGATATGTCCTCTTCATAATTAGAAGAATCTCGGCGTTCAACGTGTATACGAATCAAAAAACTTATTCCAGTGCCTGAGAATCGCTAGTTATACACATGATTCAATTGATGGTATAACAAGGAGACTTGCTAACTCAAAAACAAATATTCAAAACATCGTTGATAGTCCAGTTTCGTGGTCGAGCGAATCTCGGTCTGTAAGAGAACGTTGTGTGATTAGAACAACAATTGGAATTAAACACCAGACGACTCAAGAGACTACTTACAAAATGGGTTATCACACCAGTAATTTGTCTGGTTCATTCGAAACCATGGTAAAAACCGTAATGAGTCAACAAAGAGAGTTGGATTTTAGGATACTGAGTTCGACAGAGATGGCCTTGCGCTAGAACAATACTCATGTCAGTGTGCAAGAGGCCATTGGACACCGCAGAAGACTCTTGAGTATTCTCCTAGCGCAAGTCCATCTCTTTTGAACTCTCAGTATCCAAAAACCTGCAGATTGCTTTACTCTGTTCGTTGGCTTGTGACGATGTTTTCTACGGTTCCTAATGAGCCAGAAAAATTTACTAGTGTGATAACCAATTTTGTAAGTAGTCTTTTTCGTCTTCTAATGTTTAGTTCTAACCGTTGTTACAGTGATACAACTTTTTCTCATAGATCCGGATGACTACCTATGTTGTAAAGCTGTGTCCATCAACACACTGCAACAGAAAGTGGTGAAACTTCCATTACACCTGTGGCGGACAAAAAGTAGCATGCGTCGAGAAAAAAGCCATTTGAACTGGCGTTTTCGATACCCTCAGCTTACGCTCAGGAGGCAATCTCACAAGCAGTTTGGAATAGCCTAATTTCCCTCTCTAGGTGCCGTTCAAGGGGAACATACACCTTAAAATTTCAATCAGTCAGCTCAACTCAAAAGTCAAGTTTAAGACTTTTGAATCGTTTTCACATAATTTTAGGAACATATTTTTTTCTGTATATGTTGCGCGAAATAAAATCCACTGGTGGACCGATTGTAGTTTTCCTGGTCTCAAACTGGTCAGTGAAGAGGCCTTCTCAAAATGAACAGAGTACTTTTTGATAACTTTATTTTGATTCTAGTCAATGAAAATGATAAATATTTGGTACAATTTTGATCGCATGAAAAAAGTTCTCTGCTTATTTTGAAAATGCTTCTTTACTGGATAGTTTGAGACCAAAAAAAAACTGAAATCTGTCCACCGTTAGATTTCATTTCGTGCATCGTAGATGAAAAAACGTTTTCCTAAGATCGTGTGAAAACCATTCTAAAATATGAAAAATGACTTTTGACAGTTTTGACTTTTTTGAAATTTTGAGGTGTATGTACCCCCTGAAGTAAGTCAGGCTTGTTATACTCCGGAGTAAATCAACTGTAAAACGAGTAGATCTCATACGTTTGACCAGGTAAACTCCTATCACTTTGTACACATGTTGAATCAATGAAATTCTTCTAGTCCTGAAGACGGCCCACTACAGTAGCCAAAATGCAAACTTTATTCACTCACTACTACCTTACCTTGGCTACCAAGAACCGCCTCCTGGCTCGTTAAGATCTCTAGATTCGCGCTGTAGGTTGATCTTCAAATTAAATATTTTCCATGGAACATTTGGGCTAAATTCTCTTCCAACATTTTGAAAAATTTTACAAAAATCTGAAACTGTAGACATTTTGGAGAGTTATTTTGCATCAAATGTGAAGTTTGAGTCTTGAATTCGTCGAATTTCTTATCGTAGAACCTCGATTGCCCCGGGCCCTGGCTCTGGCTAATTTAGGCTCCTGTTTGATTGACATTGGAGTCTCTATGATTCGTGGCCCGGTTATTAGATAATCACGGTTCTACTGTTTGGAGAAGAATCATAAGTTTCATATCTGGAAGCTACTGAAAGAATCAGTTTTTATTTTACTTCAGGACTTACGTCGGCACAACAATCATAAAACTTTCAAAATCATTCATTGCCAATTGGCATTCCCAATATTCCAGAGTTTTTAAAATACGATCGTAATCGGTGTAACTTTTCGAAATAATTATGTATACGGAAAATAAAAGTACATAAGTTGTACAGAATTGCGAACCTATTGGTGAAGAACCGAAGGTGAAAGGATATGAGAAACGAAATAAAACAGGAATAGATTATAATTCGATAGTTTTCGTTGTTCAATCGATGATTAATTAATACACAAGTAATATCACAGATACAAAGAATGATCATGCAACCACCCTTCATCAATAATCGATCAATACAATTCCATCTTATCTCACACTGCCTCCAACATTGGTTTAAGAGGGCTCCACGTTTGATTTAGACTTTGTAAGTTAGTAACAATTAAATTATTAACTCTAAATTACATATCTATTTAAAGGACCTTATTTGAAAATAAAATCAAGCTGCATATAGTATTATTATTATTTTTTTCTCTTTTTTTGTGGTTTTTTTTCTTTCCCTAAAGCTCTAACAATGGGCATAGTTTAAAAATCTTTGAACCAAATTCTGGAACAGTTGTTATATAGTTGTATAAAATATATAAATATATATTTGTCATTTTGTATAAAAAAAAAAAATCACCTCGTCTTAGTATGTGTAATGTAATTTTGATATCCTTACGGTTTTATTGATCGTTTTGTTTGCTCGCAGCGTTTAACTTTTCTTCGATTCTTTTTTCTTCTTTCATATCTTTCGTTTGAATTGATTTTTTCATATAAATTATTACGAATCTAAAATGTTTGCTTATTTAATTACAGCACACAGCGCGCTCATTACATAAATGTAATTACTAATTTCACGTACCACACATTTAATACAGTGTAATACAGCCTTAAAATCTATCATAGATGATAATATACTATACATTATTGAACTCCTATTCTACATTGAATATTGAATATTGAAATTGTTCGTCTGAATTTCTTTGCCTTGTAGAATCTTCTATATTCACGTGATATCAAGCTTCGATTGAAGCATGTCGTGTGTCGATTGATTGCGTTTCAAATGCCGTATTAATATATTAAAATCCATCTTTCTTCGTCTTCGGGGTTATTGTGGTGTCGCCATTAATTGTACTTGTCACGAGCCCTCACTGTAACACAGGAAACAGAAAAGGGCAAAATATTTATTATTCATTGCTCCAAATTATAAAATTTTATGAAAATTCCGAGTTATTCCATTTCGATAATCTGCGTTCATATTCTGAACGAGTAACTTACTTTCCATATAAAGAATGCCAGCGAGTAATCCGACCATGAACAAAAAACTCATGGTACATATTAGCACGGTCAGCTGATTTCTGGCGCACCATGATTTTTTGTAAACCTTTGTGGGCCTGCCGAGACCGTTTACTACTGTAAAATGTGTGCTGCTTGCTACTGATGCTGTGTCAATAGGTTTTGGCGAGCTTACAGTTGGCGGATGGAGGGCTGCTAATGTGGCTAGATTAGCTGCCGTCAGGAGCAGGGTACCTGATGCCGCGCTCTGTGAAAATATGATAAATTATAAGAATGCAAATTTTCATTTTGGTAGTTTTCGTTTTGACTAAGCTGCTTTTCCAGTTTACGGGTCATTATAAACAAGCTTCTGGTACAGTCACCAAATCGTAATTTACAAGAGACGAACTATTATCGTGGTGCACTTTGCACAGGTTCGAAAACAATTTGAGTATTGAATGTGCACAACATGCGTGAGTCAGCGCAATAACAAATGTAAAATATTTGTACTAGGAATCTGAATAAATAACTTCTGACTTGATTACCAAATATTTGGTAACGAAAAAAATACTTTGTCAAATTACAGTTTTTTGTTTCAACTTGTTATGACCGAAGCTTGACTATTTTTTGATCGTTCAATACGAAAATAGAGATTAACCTAATTAGAATGCCTTTTAATCAGTCAATTTCGATGCATGCATAAATTACAGTTCGTCATAAAAAGTGGTCGTGATCAGGTATAATATATCATACATTTACATTTACTTTAACACATCTACATTTGTGTCCTGCTTTTATGAAAAGTACCTTTTTTAGTAAATGCAAACCAAGTTCACTAATTATTTTTGTTATTCTGAAGATCAAATTTTCTTACATGGTTTCAAAGTAAATCAAAATGATTCTTCGAGATCGGAACAAACTTTTTCTCCATACTGGTTTTAAACAAATGTTACACGCTGTACCTACTTTCATCGTGCAAATAAAAAATAAAAAAGCTGCTTCCGGTATAACGCATCACACGGCAGCAACATCTGCTAATATTGCTCATGACCTCACTCAGCTTTCGCCTTCTTACATCCGAAAGGAAAGAAGTCAAGTCAAGTCAAATTATCCAATGTAAAATTCTGAGTTATTATTTGCGTGGGTCAGGATTAAAATTCCCATCTATCCGATTGAACGAGTGAGGTTATTCTGTGTATAGTTTTGCTATTACTTCGACTTTCATTTTATACTTAACCAACTCGTTTTATGACAAAGAAAAAAAAATCAGGCTTTACGATTTACAAATTGAGCGTACAGGCATGCAAAGAACCTGCAGAGTGCCGAGGAACAGTTTTGCCAATCGGTGTCCATTCTAAATTTGTTTCGAATAATATATTGCGGGATAAAGCCCCCGGCAAGTTTTTTTTTTCATTCATTTATTCTTCTGTTTTTGATATTCATCGTGCTCGTGCTCGTCCCCCCCGATACATATGTGACTTAACTTTTACTTTCACGACGAGTTATTTCACCGGTGTATATATTTACCAGAGAATTTTTCATCTCATACTGGGAACTACGTCGTAGTCGCATCTTTGATGCTATAATATAATACGCAAGTACAGAATAGTACATTGTGTATCAAGGGCGGAAAGAAGGCGATTTCACGAGTGCGAAGGTAGCCGCCCGAGTAAAACTCGCCTTCCGCCCGTGGTGCACACGATACTTTTCGACCCCTCCCCTTGAAACCACGCCTTTTCATACTTTCCGCCCGCTCGAAGCGGGCTGTAATGGAAATGTGCGCCCGCTCGCCAAGCGGTCACAATAACTCAGATTCCACCCGCTTCGCATGAATGAAAAGACGCGTTTTCAATACGACGAAAGATATATTCGAGCAGGGACTACTATAATTATTTCTGAATATTTGTTATTAGTGGAAATAAAATTCGTTTATAAGGTCATAAAATCAAATAAAATAGGATATAAATATTTTCTTTAGATTTTTATAGAATTGTTGCGAAATCTATAAGTATTGTCTCTCGCCTTGACCTTTTTCATCGAATCGCAACTCTCGCGGCATCGACTATCAATTGCATAAGCCGTAGACGTACAATGATAGAATTATCATGAATTATTTGTTATTTATATTGTATACCATTTTGAATTTCGAACACAGGCCTCGGGCTGAGATATAGATTATTTTATTTTCTCACGTGTGTGCTTGCCGTTGATCCTTGCGACGAAGTGGAGCCTCTTGATGACGAGTTTGACGTCGCGGTGTGTAGGTGTCCCCAACTTCCGTTTTCACTGGTTCCTCTCTCGCTTCGACCGACTAGAGAAGGTCTGGGGATGTGCCAGGAGGGGTTTACCGCGATTTCGCCAACCTGAAACAAAAAAAAAGGAAAATAAAAATTTGTCAGCGACAAAATTTAAGACGCTTCTGTTAGTTTACTCAGAAAAAATAATAGTTGATAAAAGAAAAATGAATATCTAATTTCTGATCTGACCAGCTGTGTAATAGCTGGAAGTTATCTCTAGCGAGATAATCGCGTGATGAAAATCATTATCGTATATACTGCCAGGCCCGCAACACAATAATTAACGCCGCGGTTCATCGGCTGACTTCACTTTCGCGAAAAGTTCATGGTACTTCGCATTATTTTATTTATTACCTCTGCGTACCGTTTGTCTCGGCGTGTTTTTAAACGAGTCAGATTTTTACTTAAATTCATGCGGATTGCTCGAACGATTGGTAGTCGATTATTTCTATCGAAAATATGATGAGCCTGCTAAGCGATTTGAGGATCAGTGTCATTTTCTTTAAAAGTTGACAAAAACCTGCCCTTACAGACACGAAACAAGAAATCGGGTAGCATGATTGAATTTGTGAAAAAATAAAATTAAAAAACACATTTCTGGCGCCAAAGAAGCCGGACTTTGGATATAATAAAAACGTGACCTAATAACTACAGCCGTATTTCGGTCTCGCTTGACCCGAGGCAGACTCGCGTTAAATTTGACGTGGAGACGAATTTGAGAAAGTTATATCTGAGATTGTGACGGGTAAACGCGTGGGTGATGCCCCGAAGAAGCGGTTTTATTGCTGTGTTTCTGAAAAATATATATATTTTTTTTGTATAGTTTCTAGTAAAACTAGTCGCGTAGTAAAAAAAAAAAAAAATTAAACAAATGGTAAGAATCTCGTCGATCGAAAAACTTGATCGAATGCGTTGAACAACTCGTGAAATATGCTGTTTCTGCACAGAGTCGTCGCACTAACTTTGGTCTCAAAACGCGAAAACAAGTTTTGTTGGCGTACCATCTGTAGGTCAGCCTACCTCTGCTGCTGCTGTTACTCAACCCAATCCAAACGAAATTCGGCACACGGTCCACGCGGTTTTGCTGTTGCGAATTCCGCGAGTGGTAGCACGCCTATACATTCGTGTATGTGTGAGAGAAAGACCCGATTCCCGAACGCGGTTCAGATTCGGCGTGCGGCCAAGTAGGCGGAGATCGTACCGAACAGAAGGAAAAGGGTCGACATGCCGAACTTGGCCTCGTAAATCGGTATTGATTTTACTTTTAAACCCGTTCCTGAAAAGTATCGAGAAATTATCTGCAATACTCTCTCTTTTTTCGTTACTATAAGACAATCAAAGTTATTGCTGTGAAGATTATTTTATTTAAATTTGCCTCCTTTCAACTGCTCGGTATTATTTATCTGCCATATTTTACCCGCATATTGTGACACTTGTTGTGACCTATTATCATCGAGCGTTGTTCATTTGTGGGAAGGTTACACTGCGAGAAACATTGATAATCGAAGCTTACCTAGATTACCAAGACACGAAGAACGATGTAATAAGAAATTTATATTGTTACAATGCTGAACGATTTTGAGATGCTGTACCTAGATTAACAGGATGAGATACCAGAATTTGAGCTTCACGTGAAAGCAAATAACGCATACTAAGATCGTCGATGCCATGTATGTACGAGTTTATCCACACTGGCGACTGGCCTACGATCGTTGTGAATTTGACCCTGAGGTTCGAACAATAATTGAACTTTCACATCCACGTATCGTATATAGATTCATAAAGAACATTTTCAGCTCTGACACACGGATAGTGGTCGCTGATTATGCAACAAAATGGATTATTTGTTTTAGTCAAACTTGACTTGCCATATTTCCGTAATTCTTGTTTCATTGATCAACAATTCACAATGACCTCCAATCAGTCAAATTCCCCTAAACATTTCATTGGATTTTTGCCAATGATGAACTGTCGATGGCGTGCAATGTGTTGATGGGGGTTGTGAAATTTCGAATCGAAATTATCAAAGAACGTATACAAAAAATTAGTCACAATTTAAGTACGTATAAAACGTGCATTAGAATGTGCGGACATGTACAAGCTATGTGTGTATGAAAGGGAAAGTAAATTGATCCGAGCTGAGGAGTGGAATTTCAATCGTCATTTCGAGGCGCCTGAAACCTCTAAGGCACGTAATTATATTTCGATCAATCGCTGGAACTACCGTTCCGACGATATAAACACACTTTTCGTTACATATAGGGATACGTTACTCAATTTTTCATCGTAGAGTCCTTGTCATACAGAAATAAAATAGTATCTACGAACCTCATCATTTTACTCATTAAAATCACGACGGTGTCTCCACATCGAGTTAGTCCCTGTTCTATCAAAGATCTATTGCTCTTTAGTTCCTATTAGTATATCGGTGTCATTGACAAGTGCCAACGCAGCGATGTGACAAGGTTAGCACCTGCCTTCGAGCGACAAGCTCGAGTTCTGCGGTGCCGATGCACTCACGAATCTCCGATTCAACATATCTCACGTGTTTACTGCGTCTGTTTTAGCTGTCAGTTTTGTCTTGACTATAACAATGTCAGATTCATTCTGCGATTACAGGTGCTGACGATAAATGACACGGCCTTAAACCAATTCGTCACCATTCTTTTTCCCCACCTTGTTCAATGGATTTGGACCGTCCATCAGTTTCTTCCGTGCATTAATTTATAAAACAGGTAGCTGATCGAAGAGTTTGTAATTTCTTACGCGATACAGGTGAATGAATATCGATCGAGTAGGTGACACGCGGCCTTTACCATTTTTTTTCTTTTTGTCTTCGCGCCGTGTCACGTGGATCGATCTTGACCCGAGTCTGGCCAATTTCAAGTTGCGTGCCTGAGACCCGACCGATGCCCATGGAACGTTGTCGTGTCAACGGGGCAGTGAAAGCGTTTCGTTTTTTCGACTTCTCACAGGCGCGGCTCACGCGGAGTAGAATAAACGTATGTGAGAATGAGGCGGCTGCAGGGGTGGGGGGAAAATTTTCCACTGGGAGGGGGTATTTGTTAAAAAAAAAGAAAAAAAGAAAACTTAATCTTTCTCTTTCTCGGTGGATTGCTAAGACGCGATCCTTTCGAGTAACGAGAAATAAGAATGGAATTTAAGGAGGTCCCTTATGTAACAGAAAACCAGACGCGAAGACTCGCGCCGAGTGTTGACACCAACCGTGCAAGGAGAGATTTCATTTACATACATTACTGTGTCACCGAGTTTTGGTTCTCACTTGTTTAGACTCAAAACAAGACGCGAATTCCACCACGGATTTCAATCTTGTTTATCTACCTCAGATTCAAGTGTCCATAAAACGGGAAAAATATAATACCTTGTGATTGATTTTGTGCAATTAATTAGCAACGCGGAGATAGCAAGCCTTAACGAAACGGCCTTCACCGAATACATTGCGAGAGTTTCAACAGAGAGAGAAATTATTTAACGTTGTTGATTCGCATCGATAATTCGTCGGGTTTGGAGGCCGCGAATTCTCAATCAAAAGTATTGCAAAAAATTTGATAATTCAACCTCAGAGCCTCGGGCGATTCCATTAGATATTTAATGCGTGTCGATGATCTGATTTCCTAGGCACTGATCAACGTTTGATCTTGAGGTTTGTCAATGAAAACCGCGATACCACCGTGTTCGGCTTCTGCCAGGTGTACCGAACACTCACTGCTATAACGTATATCTACTTCCGGTCCAGTCTACATCCGGTACGGTAAATAAAAGATTGACCGACCCTCGACGTCAGCCAATAACTCCCTCCGAACGAAGTGGCGTGTAATGACAATACGCGATCATTACGGTAATTGGAAGTTTTTCGATCATGCATATACCCTACGTAGGCGTGGCCGCAGGTTGCCTTCGACGGAGAACCTCGTCCAAGGACCAAGTTCTGTCTGGACGAGTTACACTGCATTTTTCTATCCGCGTATCGCTTTTCTGGCATCTCTCTTATTTACAGGCCCTTTGTTTTGCCTTTACTACGTGTATAGAAATACAGGCGATTTATTTTGTACCGCCTTTGCGATTTCTTTACTTGACTTTTGCCTCCGCACCTTCGCGAATAAGCAGGGTCTGTCGAGCGTAGAACGATATATGATAATGTCCGGTACCGAGTAACTCTCAATCAAATTTCGCACTCAGGCTATTTTCGTAAAAAAAAAAATGAGGTATTTTTGCGGAACCTGGTTGAGATAACGCAACGTAGTGAAACGGATTTTGAACCCATATTCTCATCGAGTTGAAAATATTATCGAAAGTTATTCATTCTGTAACTGACACAAATTTTGATGAATGTGTTGCAAGAAAAACCGCAGCTCAAGTGCATCAATGCAATATCCTTCTTCATCGACATCTCTCAATCAATTTATACCGTGAATTAGGTTAATATTTGATTTCTATACCGTCTCATTGCCGCGCTAATTGGATGACAGTGATAAACCATCGGCTATTTCTCACGTGCTGTATCTGGTATACTTGAACAGATTGTATATAATTGTAATTTTTCAGTAAAACGAGAATTTGTTGTATAGCTGCTTTTGTAACAAGCATCTTCACACTCGTTGTGAAGAAGGTATGATGATAATATAGAATCACACTTACGTAAATCTTTGAACCATTGACTTTAACGGAATGCAATGTCAGCGTACATATATTTTTATCGTTTCCATAAAGCAATATGGTATAATACACCGCGGCTGATGGTACATCAGAAGATCATATTATTAGCATAACATTATAATATCATGAGCTCAAAGTTTAGATTCAGGTTAAGAATGATCATCATGTGTCTAGGATTTCTCTAGACGATTGGCGCCGTCTTTTTTTATTACTGATGATGATAATTGTTGGGTTTGCTATCGGAGCATTAAAGTATAATACAAAAAAAAAAAGAAGATGTAACACCAATGTTCTAAAAATTTAAACCGGTCAAACTGGTTTGTCTGTAAACTATGCTTTGGAATCATAGTATTCACCAAGCATAAAGATGAATATATTTGACGCTGCAGTAAATTAACAACATTTTTGTCGGCCTTGTGACGTCAGACTTGAGGTCGTCCGCAGTTTTTTGACAGATTTATGCCTGCGTCTTACCAAGAAGGTTTTTTTTGTTTCGTTTTAATGTGTGTTTTTATCTTTTTTTTCATGTTTCTTGCCCTTGCTGTTATACTACTTCATACGTGACTTTGATAGAGTAAATTTGACCTTGGTCCAGGAAGGGGTACAATACCTGAAGACTAGCGGTCTTTAGCATTGTGATAAGTTAGACAAAAGCTGACTTTGATAATAAACTCAAAATTAATATCACACGAAATCTGATCGTTCCTATGGTTCATCGAACAGCGTCGATCATGTCTTTGCAGAAAATTGTCGTTTTATGAACGAAAAAGTGAAACGTGAGACGGCGAGGGCTGAACGAGGTGAACAAGATCGATCCAAGAACGTTGATTCATTCAATTTAAACTGGATTTTCATTTCTCTTTAGTATTATTTTACTCAAGGCAGTGAGCCGCGTATCGAGAGGAGTAGATGATAATCTTAATGGACATAAGTATCCTTAAGCTTATTGTTTTATTACAAGTTACCGTATTTTATCTATATTGCCGATTACTCGGTGCTAATAATACTACATGCCTGTTTTACACTACCGACCATCCTTCGTCTCGTATATATTAACATATCAAACTGCATGCCCGATCGATGAGCAATGCTCTCTATAACCGTTTCAAAACATGCGTGATGAGATCGATAAGTTAACCGCTACTGTTCTCTCGTCCATCGAGATTTTTATTCCACTTGGTATTCGACTGGGAAATCGAAGAAATAGCTGATACCTATTCGTGACCCTATGACATACAAATGAAAACGAAGTGAAAACACCGTGTCGTAGCCCATCTTTGACTCGTACGATCCATCTTTGGAAATAATTTCAAGTCAACTTCACTCGAAGAGTCTGCCCTCCCGTTAGGGCCTCAGGGCAGCTACCGTGGTGATAGACGCGTGTTTGTCTAGGAGAGGCCGCGATCCTGAGATTAACCAACTGACTGCCGCGGTCTATTGGTATTGCTTAATCGATATGTTAAAACGACGCTTATTAAGAGAGGTTGTTTATCCGAGAAAACATACCGGCGCCAAAGAAGAATTCCGCCACTTTTACAAACTCATACGATTCCAAGTGATTCAGCTAAACTCAATTTAGGCCTCACCTTTGTCTTCACTAGACGATGTTAGTACGAACATTCAAAACACTGTGGATCATTACATACGCAGACCTTTGGTAATGTTACCATCGCCGCGCCTCTCTCTCGTCACTGTATTCTTTGTCTGTTATGTTATACACGCGTTGAGCATGAGTACATTAAACGCATGTGTGTGATTATGACCGCGTAATGAAAGACCACCATGGACAAAATATTCTAATTTTGTTTGACACTTTGTCATCATCTACAAGTGAAGAATGCGGACGTTTTGGAGCGAAACTGTACAAAGCAAACAAATCCGTGAAAACTGACTATTCAAGTATAGTCATTACTAAAAATTGTTAAGTGTAGGAAATTTTTTCAAAAGTAATTACGGAGTAGATTATTTTTCAACTCTCCCAATATTTTTAGATTTGCCTGCCTTCAAAAATTCGAAAAATCCAATGGTGTGAAGCTTTTTGTACAGAGTCATAAATAATTATCGAGGAAATTGATTTTCATCCTGATTCAACGTGAGGTCTTTTCATGTACTATTCCTCAGTTCGAATACATCTGCTGACTGCAAGATACCCAGCCTACACTGTACGCAGGAGTTTGAAGGCGAGCGGAATAGCTTGCTACTTGCGATTTTGCACAGCTTAACTATTTAGCTCTGGTTATTGGAGCAGTTATCTAACTTTTAAACTCGACAGTTTAGCTTCGGGTCGGTCAGTGAAAACCTGAAAACATTCGCGGTGTGCCGTGGGCTAGAGAGTTGATCTAGATTTTAGCTTCATCGAGACCGTGCATTCAGGTATCTCTCGATATATACTAGGAGTTGGTCGCTGCTGCTGGAATTACGTAACGGTTATTATTTGGCGATTTTTTTTCCTCATTTTTCTCCTTTTCTTTTCTTTTCTTTTCTTTTCTGACCGCATTCGTTACGCGATCAATCGTCCCTTACGAACTGTAACTGTTTATGTCTATCAATGCCTGATCACTCTTTTGACTAATAGCTAATGGTTTCAAGCCATTGCATTTTCCTTCGAACTACTTCCAGCCTTGTGATTTCCGATATATATATTTTTTTGCATCATGTGTCAAGTATTCTTGGTTTTTTTTCCTATTGAATATTCATAAAGGTTTTTCCAGGTTGACTTTGAAGTGACGACAGACGAAGTTATTGGAATTCATTGACATGTGCGTGTACGATTAGCGTGCCATTTCATACATCGCCCACTTATGATCTCGAATTAAAACGATAGTTCAAGAACACTTGACTTTCTCCCTCATACTGCCGCAGCAGGTTAGACTATTTCATCATGCCAAGGGATTAATTTTTCTAATTAAGAAATTCCCCCATTAACTCGCGCGTATTTCATAGGAAAATTATTTGAACGTACAGTTGTAATGTAAGGTGTGCAGCGGCGGTATCGAAGGGAATTAGAGGAAACCACCTGCAAATGATTCAATCATCAAAGGCAGCAATTTTATTTTCTATTGACATCATTTCTAGCTTACGCATATGCCAATTATCAATATTTGCATACGCGTCTCTCCATACTCATCTCTCGTGAAATTTCTCTGAATTATGTGATTACCAATACACGGTATACTCAGGTAATCAACTAACCGAGATCACTTACGCGGTATAGATTTGAGAAGAGTCACTGTTTGTTGTTTTCGACCAGCTTATTGTTAGTCAGTCTTTACGTGTCGAAACATCTACTCGAAGAATAATTATACCGCCAATTTTTCAACGATCGAAGTGTAACAAGAATTTTTTCAATCATTCATTCGCTTTTTTGGAACGATAATTTCTGTTTCCCCGCACTAGAATCTCGAAGCTTTTTCATTTCTTAACTAGTTGATCCCAGGCGCATAACTACGCTGGAGCCTTGGATTCCTCGGATGTCAAAGGACACTCCTAGATCCGCAATCAATAATTATTGCCACTATATCAACAGTCGTTGATCAGATGCGTGATGTTTAGCATCTACCATTTGCCCTTCGTTCAGTAGACTGCCTTGCCTACTTCTGATTGTTTTTTTCTCTCAATCTTTGGATGCTTGAAGCTTGAATGAAAAGATATAAAAAGGCAATCAACACAAATCTCCTCTCCTTCATTCAAACTCCGTGATTGTGATTTTTCCAACGTTAGGTCGCCGTTCTTCTTGTATGTCCATATTATTTCACTAGAACGAACAATTCCTGTCCACGTTAGAACAGGATGTTGTGGCTAGGCCTAATTAAATCATAGTAGAAAAACGGACTATTGTTTTCCACTAGGCAATGCTGTCGACTGTACAGTGAGATTTTGCCTTCTAAAGGTTGTTGACTGGTTCTAGGTTAGGCTAGGTATAACCCCAGGTGTTTATAACGGCTGCGAGTACCTCTCTACACTTCTACATTTGATAGTAGGTATTACCTTCTTTGCCTGCCCTACATTTCCATGGCGGATAACAGATATAACTCTTGTACTCTGCGATAAAATATTTGCTATCGATAAGATCCCGTTGGAATTCAGAAAATGAAATTAAAAACTGTTTCTTAGATTACGGAAGCACGTTTTATAACGTTTATAGCTACTCCGAATTGGGTGATGAACCTTCATCGAATGTTTTTTTTTCTATTTTTCTCATTCATCTTTTATTGATTCTATCGGCATATCAAATTACCATAACACTCAGTACTAACACATCTGATTCAAGATAACTTGAAATACAAAAAGATCCTGATGGCGTTAAACTTTAACGACGGTGTTTTATCGGCCCTCAGCGAAATTCGATGAGGAAGATTACACGAATCAAAAAAACTGGTATAGTTGTTATGACAGATCATTTGAAAAAATCTTACGTTATGAATGCTTTGGTATTGCGAACTTATTTCAGCTCGATTTGATGTTGTCTATTGTTTACTGTGACAGATGTCTTTCGATGTCTTTAGATTGATTTCTCATAACGACTGTAACAGCATTGCTGATCGATATCAAGCCTCGATATTTCTGGTGGAACTCAGCTGAGAGATAAAGCCGTGGTCTAGTTGCGTTAGGGTCAGTCGATGTGTCGATGTAATGAATACGAATGAATGAAAAGGTAGAAACGACATGCTGTGTCATTTTATCTTGTTACAAAATTGAATGTAGTAATGGCACAGAGCATTATCAACGAATACCTAAGTATAAACATTTGAAATTATGTCATTATGAATCTGCATACTTGTATTCAGGTATTTCTATCCGTTGCTGTAGAAAGAGAAATTTTCCTATAATGATATCAGCCGGTATCCCGACTTAGGTCGTTTGAAGTTTGTCATCATAACATTACGTCACCTATATCGCAGCATCAAATCGCGCCCACTTTCCCTAAAGAGGGTTGACAGATTCTGGAATTGACTTTCTCCTGTACAGTAAGATTACTCTCTTCCTATTTCGAACCGACGCATCGAGGTACATCCACCTCATCGATTCGAAAACGAGAGTTCTTCCACGCACACGTGGTACCGCTGTCTTTCTCCTTCTTCCTACTCTTTCTCTTTCTACTGAAGTTTCTCCGCTTCGTTGGCATCCATGTGTATAGATTTTCACTCGTTAATAAACAACACGATAAACATACACATATACATGTTATGTATATTTGAGACTGCAGTAGGTATAGTTATACGTGTAAACAGTCGACGACCTCGAATACTCGTTTTTGATGAAACTATGAACGCGAGAGATTAACCCTGGATGAAAAATTTCAATAAACGACCAGTTTTCACAAAACACGTAGCTCGTCTTGGATACTTCGAAAAATGAGTTCAACTTTTGTCACATTGTTCAGATTCTTCCATCATACCAACTACGTTGAGACGCAAGGCGGCTATCAATAACACTTGATTAACCTTATCGCGCTAGTCAGTAATCAACGATATTTTGCAATTATATTACACACCTCCTCCATTTAGAGTCTTCCATCTGCAAGGTACGATCGTCGAGAGTCTTTTCTTCAATATTAATTGGTATTTCCTTCATCAATGAAGATTGCTCAAGTCACTTTACCTGTACCTGATGTTTGATTTCCATTCGGCACTCTGTTATACTTCTCCATTACACTGTTTCTCTGGATAACTACAACTATACAAGTCCGAAGTCAGCGCAACCTAACACCAACAATAAACTCTGCGAGATAATGGTACAAGAGAACTGTGTACCTATACTGGTCTAGTCGGCTGTGCAATAGCACTAAACTGTTTTGAAATTTGTTAAATAGAAATAGAAATAAATTCGTAAAACTGTGCGCTCACGATGCCCCAGCATCATCATGCAGTATGGCAACCCCATTTGCTCTACTCTTCAAATTAATTGCCAATTTTCTACCGATCGGTGTTGTATGCTTGAGCCAGATCAGCCCAGGCCTCAGAGTTAGCATAGTTGACTTACGTAAACGAAGAGACTTGAAAGTGAGTACTTTGGCGAGTACATTCATACATATGTAGTTACATACGTATGGAAGCCTGGCACAGATATAGGTTCGGAGACAAAAGAGGTAGCGCGATTCACCGGTACATTATGATTTATGAGATATGCATAAAACATCAAGCCCGCAGCGTGGTTGTAGTCGTATGGTGATTACGACGTGTGACTAAGATAAAATGAATGAATTAAGAGGGTTATACTGCAGCTTAGGGGCGTTTTGGGCACTAACGGCTTAGCTTATCCATCTCGCTGTTACAATACTGTATGAATTTAGAAATCCATCGGCCCGGCTACAGCATGCAAGCATTATTATCGTTATTACGTACGTATATAAACCCATGTAAAATTTTGCGAGTATGTACAGAGAAAGAGAGTAGGCAGTGCACCAGAGGTAGGACTGGTTTTCTGAGCGTCTGCTGCTCGCGACATCTGGTTGCATAATCACAAACTAGGTTTCGCCAAGGACATCAATTTTGCCACATGTATACTTCAAGTATATACCTCATACCTACTCGTTCCACGGCTTTATACACCATACAGAATTGTTGCAACGAGTCTATTGCAGACTTTTCATTTTTCTTCGCTTCAAGATCTTTCCAATCGTTAACTGCAATTTTACATCTGTAATTCTGTTTTTCCTCTTCGCTCTTTTACCCACTCTTACCGTGCTGAGAATTTTAATAATCGTTTCTTGATCTCCTCATGACTTTCTACACTCTGAGTTCTCAGACTGCGTTATTATACCGTCATCCAACTCTGAGAGCAAGCACTTAGCGAAAGATAATTGCGAAGATCTTCGTAATGTTCTATTGATGTCTGTATATATTTTTGAACTTGCGATTCTGGAAAGACAATTTTCCGAATAGGTCGATAATCGATGACAATATCATTCTTTTTCCTGTTCGACACTTTCTCTGTCGCCGTCCTATTGCCACTGTTTCTAATTCGGTTCAGGTATGACATAATCCTTTCTTCACTCTCTCTCTGTTACTCCAAGACATATTTACCTAACAATTTTTTGAGCAAGTTTATTCTGTGTTACAATTGGTATTTACCTATGTTTGTTTCCTCGTGTTACTTCAGCTCCTCAAATATGTACTTTTTCGACGAAATACTTGCGCAATAACGGTAGCTACATCGATCGCAAGGTTTCGGAACCAATTTATCGGTCTTCTCTCGTTACAAAAATTACGGACAATTGATTCACGAAACTTCACAAGGCATTCAAGACTCTGAGAATTTCATGACGTGATCGCCTAACCGTGGGGAATGCCACGATTTGACATTTCGCCCAGTGGTTGGATGACGTCGGGATACTCTGAGATAAATGTTCATCCTTCCTACTGCTCATGACGAACGAACGGAATATGGTGGTCGCGGAATAACCGACTGTGTGTATATATACATATGTCTGCTGAATTCCTGCACCGTAAAATCAGCTGTTGTATTTATTCATACGCGGTTTAACGCACGCTTATATAACCACGCGACACTGACTGTGGATATGCGTGTACGGTAACTCACCGCGTAGAGAGTGTCGGTACATTACATTTCTACAGTCACGCTTATGACTCTCTTAAGACTCTCTTTCAAACACAGCGTGTTTCCGATTCACTCGACGCAATTTCATTAAATGAGCGAATTTTTTTTAAGTTTCGGTTTCTCAACTTTTGTGTTACACATACCCACTATAACGAAAATGACAGAAAAAGTGCTTGCATAAGCCTGCAGGATGAAGAGGAAAAAAAAAATTAAGCGTATAAATTGAATCATGCGAAGAGTTTAATGCCCTAAGGTTCAAGACAATGAGGTAAATGCAACTGTCAAGCGAGATAACTCGTGCCATCTTCAGGTTGATAATATACGTTTCCTCGCTCGTTGCTGCAGCATCTCTCGAGTGAAGCTTTCCAACGTTACTTATGGCATAGTGCGGGTGATGATCAGGAAATGATTTTTTTTTCTTTCTCGTTGTCCGAAGTGAACATTACCGAGGTAGGCAGAGGTACCCTATAACCCAGCCATACTCCCGTCTCTAGTTGCATTATGAAAAGAAAGTTTGTAAATTTCATTGTTTCAGTAGAGATGCCCACGGAAACTATTGCCGATTAAATAGAAAGCAGATGTGACACAATCTTACAGTTTTTTATTTCACTGCTTGTATATCCAAGAATCATTCATCGATTGCTGCACTCTGCAGACTGCTGAAGCATTTATTTACTAGGTTGCATAATCTTCGAGTCCGAATCGGTTTTGAGTTATGAGAGGATATACTGAGCCAAGTGGTACGACTTACGTTGTTAGCAGTGTGTTCGGTACTCGTGTTCCGAGCCTCTTCAACTGTTATTTGAATCTGCGACATGGTTGACTTGACAATTGTTGATAACTTCAAGTCCCGCAGTGCTATGTATCTTCCGAGTTGAAGATACAAATTCACTGATTTATCTTTTCGATCTTAAGCAGTCACTTGAATGGTACAGGTGCGTCTACAGTCGGGTATACTCCAATTAGACTATAGTACGGATCACTTTTGATAAGAACCGCTTAAATTCACTTGAATTTTATACCGATCACTGGACTTTACTTTTTTTTTTAACTATAGTGCTCTGTGTGTATTTGACTATCCACGACGTTTTTTTTCGAAGAAAACTACCCCCTCCTCTTTTTGTATTACAGAAAAAAAACTAACGAACGAACTAATAACTACAAAATCTGTTTATTGATAGAAAGGGGGTTGATTAGTTGAACTTCGATTTTAACGTGCTTTGGGAAAATCTTACACAGAATCACGAATGGCACGGACGGCACGTATGCACGCCGCTAAATTGATTGTCTCTCTCGCACGCGCGCGACTAGAGCCTTTGCACCTGGCTTTTGACTGGCTGTGTAGCGACCCATAGATCGTTCTTATACCCTCGTAGCCCCCACCGCTAACGTCGCCGTCAACAGACCCGCCAGGCTCCGATCCCCGGCCCACGACCTGGCCGGCAACCGTTGCCGCCGCCGATCTTTCGGCTCGCGGGCGGCTCTTGCTCTAGCGCAAGGACGCGGGAAACGGCCAAACGGCCAAATGGCCATCGACGTTGCGCCCAACAGGCGAAGGGGCCAGGGGGCGAAGAGGGGCCTTACAGATCCGTAAGCCGCTGTGCGCAAGGTCGCGGGTGATCTTGAAAATTCCCGTCATCAACGGGGATCGGGTTTCCTTTACGCAGGTTATCATGTACTCTATACGGCTGGACTCCACGCTGATTTTCTATCGTTTTGTTGATGAGGGGATGGCTTCAATTCTTTACAACAAAAATCTTAACTCTTTTTTTCATCTGATGATAGTTGATACGCAGATTTTTCGGAAATCATTTAAACCAATTTCTGTATAAATTACCGCATGACTTTTCGCATTCAATTATTACCCGATATATCCGACTGCATTTATTGTCGTCTCCTTGAATTTTATTAGGAAGATATTTCGCCAATTTTGAGCCACTCAAATCATATTTCTTATTTTCTACCTAAACTTCGAGACATGCACGTGTAGTTTTTTTTTTTCATATTGATACAGTTTTTTTTTCATTCAGCATACGACCCGGATCACTTTTTATTTCCTGATCAACGACCTCCGCTACAGCTACGGTACTCCCGTCTACGATAGATCGATCTTTTTTCATTGCCGCTATTTTAGCACGCCTTATGTACAATATTTCCGATTTTCGTGTAGGTTAACGATGTACTTTTTTATTTACTCAATTTATCTATTCTTTGCAAATAAAAAAAGAAATCGGCAAAGTTGGGGATGCGATAATTTTCAAACTAGAGACAGTCGAAATTGCGCAGCTATTATACAGTGCGCAGTGTGCGCGAACTGGCGGTGGCTTCGTGTAACTGTGCAGTCTTTACTTGGTTAGACGTCAACTACGAGACTATCCAATTTTTCAGTGATAGAAGTTCGTCTCAATTATTTTAGGATGACAATGAGATACACTGCTTTTAGTGTTATACATCGTAGTTTATAATTCCCGCGTGTGAATTGATCTCCGGAAATGAGATGATTTGTAGGTACTGCGATATGAATGGCCTATGTATTCCGTATAGTGCTCGATATCCGCGTGTCAGGCACTCGCTGCACACGCGTGATGTAGCTGCATCGGAATCGTCTCGAGGTCTTAGTCGAGATACGAGAGACGGCCCGGTGCTTGATTAAAACCTTAATTAATCTTACACCGTCAATTATATGCTTCGCTGCTGACATTCTTTAGCCCCATTATCGGCTTTTGTTCGTATCGATTGCCGTCGATGGATACGATCAGCTATAAACATCGTTAAGGCTACTTTGAACAAAAAAAAATTGTGACTGAAATAATCTAAAAAAAAAATTTGACGACGGATTTTTTATGGTGGCTCTGACTGATTCTCATTTCCTGAGTTCTAGTTCAGTCTTTTGTTTGTAAATTGAGAATCATAAAAATCGAAATCAGAACGATTTCCGAGCCAACTAAAACGCGTCTGGATTTATAATTCCGAATCCAATCATTAATTCTTCAGCCGGTTTTAGAATACATGTCACGTTTACTATGTGTTGAATGAATTAATGATGTCGATAATGACTAGGATAATGTCGAGGTTTATTTCCGTCCGTTATAAGTAAGTGTTCGTGGTTTGAACTTGAAATTATATTCGCACCGATTTTAGACATCTAGATGTAGACGGTTAGAGAAGGCCTTTTTTCACTTTTGGATCGTAAGTAGCAAGTGGACAACGCAACTCGTCGTTCTATTCTAGACAAGGACTCGGACTTCCTTCCTCACGTTCGTTGAGCAACTCACAAGGTTGCTATTCCGTGAAATAATCTCGATCTCAAGATTCAGTGCGGCGCGAAATTCGCCTTTCAAACTTTACTGCGGAAATTATACAAAAAATATGTGGACATCGTATTGAGAAAAAAAATCATTTCTATTTCAATTATTTGTTGATTATTGATCTCCGGTAAAATATCAAGTGCTCTCGGCACTGAATTAATCACTAAACAAGGAATAACTAAGGAACTAGAGTATTGTTATATGTATTTAGATGTATGTATAATTACATATCCCAACTTAAAACCTGAACCCACACTTGCTAACACGAGCAAAAAACTTACGCAGTGGCTGTGGTTAACGGAGACTTTCTACGCCGCAACGAGGAAGTACCAGAAACTACTTAAGTGACAACGAATAATTGTTACCACCGATTTCCGAAACCCCATTTGCCCGTGAACCAGTGTAATTTCCTAATTTGTTAGATTTTTGAGGCGATTTTTATAATAATTGCACGCCCACTTCGGAGATATTACTTGCATTATCATTAGTCATATCGAATCAAGGATCCTCCGCTGGATGTAAACACCGTGAAGATCTACCGACTGAGAGGCTGACGGTGATTATTATCCAGTCGTATGGATCTAGATTATACAATTAAGATAGTCTTTTGTCTTTCTGGCTCAGGGACCGATCGGATAATGGAATGGCGAGGCCAAACCTGGTTTTCGATCAATTGGTTTCCTGATCATTTGATACGAGAACAAATCCGTACGACATGTGAACCGCTGCACGGAATCCCGTCGTGATTATAAGTCCACTGCAGATGCAATTATAAAGGCAGCCAAGGCTGAGCCTGATTCACTTCAAAGTCCTGCATATGATTTAAGCTGGGTAACACTTTAACAACGCCTACGAAAATTTCACCTAACGAGACGCGACGTTGAAATATTTTTGCACTAACCGAGATTGAAGCAATCGAATGATTTCTGATCTATCTCAAATTGCTATATTTCACCAACTCATGAAGTGTACCTTTAAATCTTTATACTTCAGATAAGAATCACCGACTCTGCGCTCTGGAAGGCTTCGTTCGCTGTTTTCGATTCGTGTAATTCCTTGTCTCCTTTGAAAATACCTCGTTTCTTTTTGACATTTTTCTTTTTTCCACTTCGCATTCGATGTCACCTCTCATTGTCAGCTGTGCGGTATCGACTTGCGTAATTGAACCTACTTGAATGCAAATGCCAAGCGATTTTTAACGTCTTATCGTGAATACTGTAAAAGGTAATAAGATACAGCAAACCTAATAATCATCTTGATTGGTCTTGACTGCCATTCAAGTTTTTTTGTAGTTGGAGGACAAATTTTTTCAATTCGCTTCCGAGGAAGTTCGACTCAGATTCATACTTGAAAATTTTTTGTTTTTCAACGCCAGTTCAGCTCTGCGTTTTGTTCGCATGTTTGAGTGGAGCTTTATCGTAAAAACTATCACAAAAACGCGACGAGATTACAGACCGACGTTTCCGTATTATAAGGCTTGTTAGATTCGAAACTAGAATTTTAATCAGTCGAGTTCTCAAACGATCAGCAGTTCTGTTCCCTTGTAAGTATATTATATACCTGTACGCAACCTAAGTGATGATTTCGTCAACTTTGCACGAGTCTGTACCTCATTCACTTGTGTTAAGTATATTCATTACTTCCATAACCGATCTTATCTCAAATGAGAAAAAATGGCTGTGCACGTTTAAAATTAAACGCTTTTAACTCAGACGTTATTTGTATCATTTACACGTATTACTCTCAGAGGACAGTCAAACTACCATCAATTCGCTTCATTGTATTATTTCTCACTCTGTTCTTTCCACCCGCTAAATGACAGCTTTGACCTCGAAAACGGCTTCCCGATCGGCCAAACCTTACAAAATACTTTTTAACCCAACTTTATGATGAATTGACTTCCATATATTGTGTTTTGGGACGCATTTGGCTTCCTAGTTTGTCCATTAGTATTGCGTGCCCAATTCCTTGTCGACCGGAAGGTAATTTTACCCGTGCTATAATTTTTATACTGTTTTTTTTTCTGCTTCACAAAGTGTCATGATATGGCATTCATTCGATTTTGGTAAAGGTTTGCAGGTAATATATAGCGAGTACAGGTGCAGCGATATCTGTTCGCCGCACTTTCTAAGACCCTGACAGTGTTCCAACGAGCCAACACACTTCAGAGAAGCATTGGTTCAGTTTTCATTCCAAGTGGATTACGAGTCATTCTCATCGTCACTTTCCTAGAATGAATCTCATGGTTTCAACCGTCGGTACTTAAAATTAGGAAGTACAATTTGCGAACTGCAGATGGTGACTAAGGCTGTTCATATTCGACCTTCGCTTTTTGTTCGCTTTAATCAATGGACTGAAAGCGGATGCTGTATAAGTAATAATTTTTCCCCTTCTCTCAAGCTTAACATGCATTTCTCAAGAGGTTCATAGTTTGATGATAGAATCCTGATCAGAATCGTTGCTACCAGGTTTTATATTTCGGTCACTGCAGACATTCCTATACATCGTACTCACCAGATTTAGTACACGCATAATCCCCGTTTATTCAGTCATTCATCAATTTTACACCGTGTCTCACGACTTCGTGACGTAATTTCCTGTTATTACAGGGCTCAAGGAGTGACTTCAAAGGTCGCTCCATTTTCCGTTTGAGGGCCAAAATGGACCCGCTTCTTAAATCATCGCTTTGCACGCAACGTTACAATTCAATTTCCTGACTATTGCTCATTACTCATAATCTGTCAGCTCGTCTGTCAGTGGACCCTGACAGCTCAGTATGATCTCTTCGCCACGACGAATATATCTTGGATCTCGTTCCGTTCAACACTTCCTGGAATCCATTCAGATCCAGCAAGATACGGGCATCTTGTTGTCCAGGGACATTGTTGATTTGTTACAATCTGAGAAGGGCCTTTCAAGTTCCGACACCATGAATTCGATCGCAATTCATCAACTCGGTTGGATCATTCAAGCTACGGTAATTTCGGATGACTATATCTCGTTTTGTTTATACCGCAATATATGTTCGCGGCCTAATTATATAAGATAGTGATTATATCGAGTGTTTAATCGATCGTCATCGGTACGATGTATCATTGATATTCCGTAAATAATTTATGTATCACTTTGGCAATTTAATAGACTATTGACAAACACAAAAGTAAGTCTAGACAATTTTAACGAGCGAACTGGAATACGCGAGCTTGACGCATTTTTATTATTCACTTTTTTGCTAGTTCTTGGAGCTTGAATACTAATTGTTAGGATACGACATATTTTTTATTTACGTGCACTGTAATTTCATAAAAACTTTAGGTATGTGATGATGAAACAATCTTAGAGCTCGTAAACAATTTTTTCCTTCGCTCCTTGGTTTTTTTATCTCGGCAAACGAGCGACCGATTAGACTGCGTGAACTCTGCTGAATTAGCTATTCGCCACGATCATGAAACCTTCAAATCTTGATAAAAAATCCTTCGATTTGACGGCCCCTTTTCATATCCCAACTCGAAGGAATCTGTGAATAGCTTTATTCCTACAACTGTCAGTCTACAGCTGTCTGCAACTCTTTACGTTCTCGATCATCAGCGGTGTACCTCTCCAGTGCTGCGTCATATATTTCGAAGACGCCACTAACTAAAGGGCGTCATCACCTACTGGTATAACGTCAAGTTGCGTACTACGCTTATAATGTAAGACCACCTAATATTGGTTGCGAGTATTTTTACAGCCGTTACATGCTTACTACATGTGTATTATGTGAATCACTGGAGTGGATAGGAATGTATTGTCAAGTACTTGACACGTTTAGAACTTTTCAAGTCTCGAGGTTAAGCCTATCCTTTAATCAGATTTTCAACAACCAACTACTGTAACACATGTTCATTAAAATGGGGATCGAACGTAGTATGTAAATGTTTACAGCAACACCGAAACGGCAAGTCGAACCGAAGGGATAAAAAAAGGGCATGATGAAATATTTGAGTCAACCGTCATATTTTGGCAGTAAAAATTTTTTTGTTCGTTAAATTACATTTGGTAAAAAATTGTTTTGCTCACTAATATTATGCAGTCACTTGAATCGTTTCGGTACCTTGAATAACAATTCCGGGAGAACTGGATTCTTTGAATATCGAAAATATCTGTGTGTCATGTTACATCGAACCGGAATGTCTTGGGCGAGATGTAGTCGGAAGTGATGCAATTCCTCGGATTCTGGCAATATTTTTTGCAGTTTTAATTCAAGTTTCGAGTAAAGAGAACGAGTGATAGTAGAATAGAGAGAGGTTAACGAGCTTGAAGACACATTGAGTCAACCTACGGTGCTAATCACAGATTTACATTAGCTGTCTGGTGGCCAGATTGCGCAATGCTTTCCCAAATACATATTAAGTCATGCGTGGATACACATAACGTTACAACGCACGCCCCAGTCCTTCCGATGGCCACTTTCTTTTCTACTTACCTAAGATATGATCCACGTGCTACAAGCCACGCCGCTAAAAGTTAAACCTTGTGTAATTTCTTCTTAACCATCACACAGGACGTGCTATTCCGCTCGACTCATCTAACGCCCCGAAAATTTGATCCTAATTGTTCAGTAATCGTCCCTTTGGGTCGAGATTCGAAGAAAGCTTTCTTGTTACGTTTATATTACAGCTGTTTGAATTTGTTAGTTTCATAATCTGCGAGAAATTATTCAGCGTAAATGTTGAAATAGCAACATATAATCCTAAGGATGCGTAGCTAGATTACATCCATAACTTTTGGAAAGAGGTTACGTTATTTGATACGTATTAATTCAGTCTTCAAACTTGTTTAGAAGAATTTTAGACAGCGTAACTATCTGGAACACAAGAGTAGGTATCGTAAGGTGTGTGCGAAAATTAATTTCAATCAATTACGTAACGAGGATTAGGTGTGCGGGTTGATTTCTGCATAAGTAATTATTATATACCATGTATCTTCACATGAACAGTAACTACAAAAAAATATCCATATATATGTATATATACGTTCTTCTGCTCACTCGCGCGATTATTTAATGAGAGCTACCGACAACAGATGGTTGGATCCTTACGTCACTGTTTAACCCCGCGCTTTGTGTATATTCTACGAAGAATTCTCGCATTTCAAACTATAAAAAATAACGAATCTTGGGGAATACCACATGGCATAATTAGTCGCACATCACTTATGATTTGAGTCACAGTTATATTAATGATCAAATGACCAACAGAACAGTAACTCGAGACTCCAGCCGAGAACTAGCTTTTTAGTCTGTAAAGTTTTTATCAGTTTGCTAAATATCTCAAAGTCAATTTTACGTCTACTTGTTTTCACGATCACCGTTACAGTCACTTGAGAGAAGTAATGGGTTGTGCCTACCCACGTGCAATGTGAATGTAGGCGGAGAATTTAAGCCGATCTGTAACGACTGGAACAATTCAAACTGTTGCAAAAACGGTCCAGACTTTTTGCCTTTGTTGATCAGCTCGTATTTGTCAGATTTCCTGTTTTCAACAAAAAATATTCCGAGCTAACCCAAACTAAAGAATTAAATAATGTTGATGAAGAGTCGGTTCTCTGTGGTGCAATTAAGTTATGCAATTAGTTCCTAACCATAAATATGATCCATTTTGAGAGAAAAATTCTGATTTAAAAATTGTTATATAACCATTGAAGAACAATTAGTATTAATTATTGACACGACGTTACATTTTCATGTACATTCCAGACCGCATCTCGATGTATGAATGAAGACATTTTCTGGTCGATGACGATTAGTCACGATGAACAGATTTAAGTAGATGGTTTAAGACATGGAATTTCCTAATTGCCCAAGCAGGATACAACGTTAACGGTAAAACTTGTGCTTGCGGTTCTCCAGCCCAGCTGGTGCCCGAGTATCATTATTATATGATCTATGGTCTACCATTCGGTCCAGGAAGTATATGTAGACGAGAATATATTTTCGTCACAAGCAAACGATGACTCGTCTGTCGAATATTGTAACAAACAAACCGATTATCCGCAGTCCTGATATGCCCACACCGAGAAGATTACAACATTGAAAACGGTTCAGTTTCCGCGTTCCCTTCGTAGTAAATTACCCGCCCGTTTTGAATGACCTATTCACTATTGGAATGAAGGTAGAAATAATTCTATAACGTTCAGTATCTAATTTAGTTATGGTGACTTTGTAGTTTCACACACACACACACCTCGTTGTTCGTGTTGAGCGTAATTCTACCCACCTACTATAGTAGTGGCCCAGCGATTGACGGTCATCCGCAGATCAATTCCTACCAATACAAGTAATAATTAATTACGCTTTCGTTAGCCAATTGTGACTTACTCATTCAAGGCTTTTCATCGTAACAGTCGAAGCCGAGTTATTCATCGTTCGAATATACGTGAATCACGTTGTTTCAGAAGGTTCATGCGTGCTATTGGTGTCGTTACGGGAACGTTTTATGGACTTTAAAAAAGGGATATAATCGCCTCGAAAGGGAAAGGACATTTTTTTTTCATCTACTCTCATGGTGTTATTATGGAATGGTTTTAACACACTTGCAAACGCAATCTATCCTCAGCTGCTGCAGTGAGGATAATAAAATGATTGATAATTTATTTATTTAACGGTTGACAATAACAAATTGTGAAACCTGGCAGCTATCAAACCGGGAAGTGACCACACTGTATATTTCTTTATTAGAATTCATGGCTTTCTGTCAATATTGAGCATCTTGTTAATGTACATGATGCTATTTTCGCAAAAACTCTATGAATTATACACTTCCGTTTTATATTTGAAAATAAAAAAATCTCTACTTGCAGCCGAGACACGCGCTCTTGAAAAATGTGTTTTTAAAAAGTATAAGCTGACGGTAATAAGGTGAAAATTTATTGGTCAGATGAATAGTCTTTCGAATGACCTTTGCTCAAATCTTCAGTTCTTGAACAGCTCTTCACGCCGTAACCCATTCATGCAATGTGCGTTCGATGTGTAAAGCAAAGTTGGTTAATTTCGAGCTCATGAGATTGATCCTAGTTTATCGAAATTTCCAGACACAGCAATTCGAAGCGAGAGACGATTGCCTTCCATATTTACTGGATAGTATGAGGAAATATTTTTTGTCAACCTCTGACTCGACCACAGCATGATTTTATGCTCCGTTCATTAGTAGACGTATATGCTCAGAATGACGGTACCGTTTGCACAAATATTTACAGTAGTAAAAATGATACTTCGAAAATCCACATAAAATAATTTACTCATTCCAGTAATTGGAGCTCTTAAATTTGCCCTGTGTGTAATTTTCTGACTTCTATTAAAAATAATAAAAATTCGAAACTGTACGTTGGGTACCTACTTGATTTTACTATTATATCTAGCGATCGTACAGCAACCCAGGGTTCATGTAATGCAATTTTTCGAATACTTTAACGACATGTGCAAAAGGTGCATTCATATCCTGTTTTCACTCTCGCCATTTGCACTTATACGTTTGTAGCCATTTTATACACACACGTACACGCACACACCTACATAAATTTATTATTGGTGGTTGCATGGGCTCCGGGTAGCCGAGACTGGTCCAGACTGCACCGACATGCAGCTCTATTCGAACGGGCGAGAGGCACATGAGATTATTAACTCTGTGTGATACGACGCGTGTCGGGCTGGACCCGGATAGGATGTGAATATCTGTTGTACCCATACACCTGAATTAGGTCCGGTTGCGCTAATTCAGTGGCATTTCAATCGGGAATCCCGGTGCGTTGGCCCTCGCGTACGTAATCCTAACGGGTTGTTCAGGAATTGAGTTGACTAGTACTACGAGTAATGACAAAAACACACTCTACGGCATGCGTCATACTCATAGAATTTTTTTTTTGTCTCTGGATACAAAAAAAGTGTGATACTTGCGCCTGATTTCAATCCAATCATCAATTATACTTTTTCTTTGAGACACCGTTATTTCAAATCCGATTAACAGATGGATAATCAGAGTAGTATCTTAACCGGTACACGCGTGATAGTCGCAGCCTCGACCACGATCAAAGTCCACTCCGATTAGCATCTGTTTGATAAATAGTTGCTCAGCAAAATCCTGTACGAGCTACATTGTGCTTCGCAACTTATCCTTCTACAAAATGTACTCGGTTACGAACGAAGAATCTGACGAGTATCTAATTGCAGCGTACAGGTGATTCAGATGTACTGTACCCTAAACATTTCCCTACTGAAAATTTCCAGGTGTAAATCTATGGATGAACCAATATGGTCTTCCTATAGGAATTTGGAACTGTAAATCCACTGGATTCTATGAATTTTAACATGATTCATATAAATATCCAGGTAAAATCCTATGTGTATTGGATTATATTTTGAATATCTACTGCATATTTTCAATCCACATAGTAGTTCACCTGGATATTCATAGGAATCCATGTTGAAATTCATAGAATCCAGTAGATTTCCAGTTCAAAATTCCTATAGGAAATCCATACAGGTTCATCCATAGATTTCCACCTGGAAATTTTCAGTAGGGTTAGAATTTAGTTATTTTATTTCTTTATATTGTGGTCTGAGTAAGTAATTCACTTACCCCACGCTATTAGTACTATTCAAATAAACTCACCACAGGAATGACGTGTTCTCTAAAAATATCATTCGTTCAGATACTTTAAGTACCTACCTACGAGGCTGTATCGAAGACTGTAACCGTTTTACACTCTATAGGTCGCCGATTACTTATAATCACGCTTGAATGAGATAGAGTGCAAGTTATTATCTACTACTACTACTATTTTTTTTTTTTTTTTTTTTCAATTTGTACAGCAGCCATTCGCACCTGAAGTTAACTGACATAATTACGCGTTCGTGCATGTCGGTCGAAAGATGAGTGATGCCGATCGTGTTTTACGTCATGCTTATGACGTCATGTGGCTTCACCCCACCCATGAATAAGGTTGCGGGCCACGTGGTAGCGCTGGTCCTTACAATGACTGTCGTTTATCAAGTTGATAATTTGTTTGAACAAAGACCGGAAGCAACCTTCAAAAGTGGTGACCCCCCAAGAGATAGAACACTCGTTCTATAGACAGGTGACTAATAATTCTCTTCGCTCTTATACCTACGTATGCATTGGGATTGTATTATTCGATCCAAATAGTCAAAGTTCGAGTTCAATGATAAATCGACGGGCCTTCCTTTCACCGCTGTATCACAGACGGAAGACCCCTTAATCTGTGTAGGAATGGTTTACACTACCGTTTGCTCCATTTGCGCGATTGAGCGTTCATTTGATGACTAAGATTTGCAGCGGAGAAGAACCTTGAACTTGATCTGTACGTGGGAGAAAAAAAAATTGAAAATTGAATCGATTGCTTCCGCATGATGATTGCTGTCTTGTACTTTATCGTCGATTACGTATTCTTTCAGTTTCAACTTTTTTAATTTTACTTTGTTAGCTCTTGATTCAATTAAGTATGACTGACAGTAAAGCTATAGACCGCTACCTCGCTTATCTTTTACTTTTCGATAAATTACCTGATTAAATGTATCAGATTAATTGGACTAATCAGTTTGCGTGAAGCCTTCGGTTGTTCAATACATTTTTCCACTTTGCGGGATGAAATTATTACGGAAAAAAATATCTAATCGATAAAACTATCCAATTACCCTCGACATGGGAAATTCGAACTCTTTCGGATCCCTATGAAAGTATTGCATTCATCTCACCATTATACTCACGTGGTTATCACGGTCTATGATCTTTCTCTCTTTCTGAGTAACAAAAGGAGAACCCGACCACGCTGTACAACGAAACAAGGCAGAAGAAAAGGTGAGGCGAGCCAGGTTATACTCGTGCAACGTAACAGAACATGGGTATAGAAAGGTCGAATCATTCGCCTCTTGAATTTACGGTATGCATGCAAAGATCGGACATCTTTAATCAAACTTCGAGATAAATCGCTTCGTATCGGCTATGGTGGGAACAAATTAAATTAGGCGTTATTACATTGAAATAAATTATGATAAGATAGAATTGGATTTCATTATCCCTAATATACGCATTTAAATCCTTCGAAAGATCAAAATTCGACAGTGGAATGTAGCAGGATTCGCCTGTAGTATGGATAGAGCGATAATAACAACGAGTATAACGGGTTACAAATTATCTTAGTGCAATAAAGCAAGAAACGGACGAGTTCTAATTCGTCTTGTCTCGTTATTAAGTATGACACAACATGTACAGTCTCTAATTGTACGTGTGCAAGTCTGTATTTCGCCGAGTGCTACAACATTTCACAGAACACTAGAATTGTACTCTAATTGGCCTGATTTCATAACCAAATATTCACGCAGTTGGGCGTCCAATTATTATTATTATATATATATATATTTTTTTTTTTTTAATAAAAAAGTTCGGAGATCCGTGATCTTCAACGCGAGACTGTTTGTCGGCAAGTTGTTCAAGTTGTCTGCAAATTCATATGACACACTGACACATGTGAATGCTAGATATCTTAACGTTGCAGACGGTCGCGAATAACAATCAATAATGTGCCGAGTTTTCAATCTGTGCGCGAAAGTGTAGATAATTACCTGGGAATAGTTGAGCTGTTTAAATTACGAATTCAACAAACTAATTCCCAATGAATCGCTATGCTGACTTCCCAGAGAACTCAATTGTCCGGATGAAGTGAAAGTGACGCCATAACTGCTGCCTTCTGTCGTACTATGATTTCTGTAGTTATTCATATATACAGTTTCAGTAACGTATGTACATACACATTTTACACACTATGCCAATTGTTTTTAGTTACATAAAACAAATCTACAATCAACGACCAAGAGTCAGCGACTATGGTATATGCGTTGACTTGTTACGACGCTCTTCACAGATTTTCTAATTTACGACAGAGCGATAGTCTTCGAGTTCTGCGTAGACTAATCTTCAACCAGACACCACCGTTTTGTTTCTCGCATTTTCGTACCCATTGATTTGTAATTGAACAACAAGTCAGTCTTAGAATATAATTCAAGATGATTCGTCGAGCTTGTTAAACGGCTATGATGCTTCAAGGATCCAAATACGACGCTGTAACGAATCAGAAAACGCACCGTAGTCAAGGATTCGTTAAAATAGTTTTAGCTTCGCCAATCTATTAGCAGTTCAAAGTAAATGTGTGAATCAACCTTGCCGATTATCAGAATTCTATTTTTTTTTTCTACTGTACAATAACGGCGCGAGTTGGTATTCACAATGATATATTGTTTCACTGAATGTAGATCGCAATCTTATTGCAGTCGGATACACCTGTAATAAGGTCACTTATGAAGGCACATCATAACATAAATCTACGTTGGTCGTTTATCAGCTGATTTTAATCAAGCCTTGTTTGGTTTAAGCGTAAATTCGGATGCACTGGATTAGCAAGAAATCATTTTTGAAAAACGACCAGACGTGTCTTGGTTTTATGAGCTAGTGATCTCATGAGCTCGTTTTTTCAAATCCATTATAACCCAGACGTGTAAACAAGTGTCAAAAATTGTTGACTTCCGAATGATTAGTTGTACGTCATTAAATATTACGATTCCAACAAAATGAACCGAAAATTATGGGATGGAAAAAAATGACGACCAGATATTGGCAATCGCAAGATCAGCCTCCGTTGGCTAATCACGATATTATGCTCGGTGAGAATATATTTACAATGCGTTTTGAACTGTTAGCATGCCTCTTCCGGGCGTGCGAATATTTTCACTTTGACCATGAGGCGATGACTCTGATGTTTGCTCAACGCGAGCTCCACCAGTGTTTGCTTTCGTTACACGAATATGCAAATCCAGCAAAAATTCAACCTCGTGCGTGTGTGTTGACGTGTCTCTTTGAGGAAATGTAAGATTTGATTAAAAAAAAAAAACACATATTAGTCTTTCTGCTCCGTTACATTAATCGATAAAAGCTTTCTTCCCTCGTTAAAATGTCCCGTGAGCAATACTTTGATTTTGACAAATTCTTTCTGCTCGACTTTATAACCCGATATGACCGGGTATTTCTGTTACATTTACTCTTTTTCAGGGTTTCTTTGAATCACTAGGACAGGTTCACACCTACGTGGTCTCAGTTTGCCCTTGATCGAGATCCGTAATCCAAAAATTAAATCCTGAACAATAAACATGACGATCGAGTCGCTTAGATTACTTGGAAATTTATTGAAAAAATTCAAGGTAAGGATCTGAGCTGGGTGAGGGATTATCGTCAGTTTGTGAACCTTCGTCCTTGGCATTAACTCGTTTATCTGACATTTCGTGCCACGCCTGTGGTAACTCTTATCTGCCGTTTGTCTTTCTTGAAAATACGTTCCATTCGTTATCTATACGTCGATTGTTCGTTGAATGATACGTCGAACCGCACGTCGGTCTGCAGTTCCCTTTGTTCTTGCACATGCTTATCTCCGTCAAGTCCGTCAATTCTCAAGAGATTATACTCTCCATGCGGAATGACCATCCAGCGTTAAACCAGAAAACTAGTCTTCAAGGTGGCCAAGGTGAACCGAACTCAACGGGTAGGTAACGCCCGGACTGATTGGTAACTCAAGGTAACGCTGCACCGCACCGAGACTGCAGTAAATTACGAACTACCAAGACGTGCAAAAAATCATGTTTCGCACCCAGGTGCAGTCTGTAAACTGTTTCTCACCAACGATCTAATGATGCGCCGGTATTTATATTTCTAAGTTATCTCTTCGGAATAGTTTAATCGTTATTGCGATGCGTATACCTTTAATTGCAGTTTACAGTCATGTTATGTTATATCTCATTACTGACTCTACATGCAGTCACTCGTCGATGACCTCAGACGATTCCAGTGTGAACTCCGACTTTTATTGTTACTCGATGGGCGGTCGTTGACGATGCAGTACCTTCCGCTTCCTTATGACCCTTCAGTACTTACCTACTGGTTAATCGTTTCGCAGTCGATCATACCCACGTCAATGTTTCGACGTCATGAATAGCTTGCGAAATTCTGTTTCCATTGTCTACCGACATATCTGTGTTCATTCAAGATAGAACCGCGCTGACGATATCAAATTCGACTGTATTATGCCAGGATTCTCGACTGCGAAATAGGGCTACATTTATTATTAGTAGTGTTCATTTTTAAAGTCGCCAATCATTTTTTAGAAATCTGTTACTTCGAGAGATTACGAGGAGCGAAAACTCACGAGGAGTTGATATTGCTGAAATTTCAATTCTTTGCTAAATATTACCAGTAAATTTTGACACTGGTCAATATTGACCGTGATTATTGGTGCCGGTTGAGTGTCCGTTCGCGGTTTTCGCTCGACCATCGTCACGACATCAAGTGATACTGAAAATTTAATATTGGGAAGCGATTACATCATGGATTCGGCAATCATGGCTAAACGTTTAGACTGGAAATTAGCCAACGTTATTTCATATTCAGTTCTTCAATCATCCATTTCTTCTTCAGAAATATCGTCGTGTCTTTTGAGACCCTTTACCTACCTCATCCGCTGATGATCTTTCCATGCGATCGAGAAAGCTCAGTGCTAAATGAATGAAGCACAAAACCGTATGCTCCAACGAGTATGAACATTTCTTTGGATATCCCGATTCCGATATGAAAGTTCAACAATATTGGCGGAAACAACAAAATAACTTGTGACTTTGAACACTCATAACTCGGAGGGTTTCCAAGCCAGCAAAGCTTCAAAATATAGTGTGCCAACTCGATTCGTCGCTATGAATTCTCCGTTAAGTTGACCATAAGAGAACTCCGGTGGAAATTACGTGGACTGAAAAGTGACGCATGAGTACTGTGGGAAATATCATTCTAGAGTTAGTTACAAGTTTTCTTTGACGTACGTGTAACTGATAGTACTAATCGTTGAGTATAACTCAGGCTCTTGCAAAAAAAGTTCGGTTTCGAATTTGGTTAACACTTAAACGATTATATCGATTCCCGGGGCGCCTGATAATTATTTCTCATCGAAAATTAAAAATCTTCTAACTTGAAATCAATAAACGATTATTCATGTCCTTCTACGTGGGAAAATCTGTAACCGTGTTGAATTCCGTTACGTGGCATTCCTTTTAAACTGTTTTTAGTAGAAATTTAACTCGATCAATTATATCAGGTAGTCGATTTTTCTTGCCACTTTTCAGACATTGATTTTTTCCGTCCAAATTTTTGCAACCTTTTAGTGGAAACATTGCATGGGTACACATTAGGGTAAACTTCGAAGACCCTCTCGGGAAACGCGGTGGGTCTTGTAGTCGAAGCTTATATTATTTATATATGCATGTCGGATCTTATCTGGAAGATTAATTTTACAAAATGTTTGGTTTATTGGAGTTGTTCTTCTTAAGTTCTTAAGTTCTTAGAGAAGAGAAACGTGTTTCGCGTACATTTCACATGACAAACTGTTACGCGGCCGCTGGAGTTGTCTCCGTCCTTTTACTCTTATTTTCATACAACCCTGAACCATCGCGCAGAGTGGCACGGCATCCCGGAGATGCCCGACACGCAAACTGCTTTTTCCTTTTGTTTAAATCCAGAAAAATCTCTAATTACACTGACTCCGCAGCGTACTTACACGAGGTGCCTCATTACAACAATGAAAGAATAATTCCTATCTTATAATTTATCGCAAAGATGTAACCTTTAAATATACAAGGTGTCTCGAAAAGTTATTGCATTGATTGATTTTCAATTATTACCTGATGCATTTTCTTGCTCTTGTTCATCCAAATTTGGAAAACAAATTTTATTCACAAACATAAATTTCCGACACACTTGAGGTTATGTAACTAGTCGACCATTGAAATTGAGAATTGTTGGTCTATGCTTTGGTAGTTGCTTCGACGGACACCTTGGATCTAAAAAATGTGCCAGCACACGAGTCAACATGCTGAATGTTGATGTGCAAAGAGAACAAAATGGAGATATTACAGAGATCCAGGAATTTAACACCTTTTATTGCTCTTTGAAGTCGCCTATGAGAAAATTGACTACTCCACGTGAAATAAAATTCATCACACTGAGACTGAAAGCCTGCCAATATGTCATCATTAAATGTGTAAAAAAAATAGTGCATACATACGTTCGTTATTTATGTTTATTTCCGTTGATAAAGTTCAATTACTCAAACTTGAAGTCACGAAATTGAAAAAAAAACATAAAAATTGTCTGAACTTACACAGTTGTTGTACAGTTCTACTATTTGGAAAAAATGTCATGTAAGGTCTGTCGAAAAGATATTTTACTTGGTCATAAATCATAATGATATTGTCTCAGGGATTCGTTTGTTCAAGAAATTCAAAAACTTTTGGTAACAGAAGTTTTAAGGCCTTGTGTATGAATTATTCTCATCCATATTTGGCAATATTTATGACCAACGGTGTCATAATAAATATTACGTTTATTTTTATATAATGTGACACCTAACAAAACTGAACCTATATTCTCAATTGATCTAATCGATTCTAATTGTTAGCTAACCTAGAGATGGCTGTAATACTCTTACATTTGTTTCACACATCGAATAGCTACTCGTAGAATCCGCGTGTGCTTCCCATCTCTGTATAAATCGCATTCTTATACTACTCCTCGTGTATACAGACGCACATATGAAGTTATACCTTTCTACTTACTTAGCATATTCTATCCTCCAACGTACATCGCAACTGTAAGTATACTTATCCACGAAGGATATCGTGGCGTATAAAAACTGAATGAATAGGTACAGCCGCCAAGAGACGGAGGATTCGCGGGTAGCTTTGTGTTCGAATATTACCAGAAAATAATTATTTCATTATCATTATTATATTCCGGTTGATTGAATCTTTTCATATCTGAAGCAATTAGGAAAATGTTGCTTGATAAACTACATCGCGAGACGAAGGATACAAACAAAAGAGACGTGTTCACGTGATTAGCCGATCCAGAGTTCACGTAAGCGGCAGATCTCGTTTTTCTGTGTGGGTCGACTTGCTCCTAACGAACCAGTTTTTGATACTTACGTGCTATAAAAGTCGAGTAATATTACAGCGAGAAATAGAGATTTAGATATACATTTTGATATGCTAATAAGGGGTTGTAGGCACAACGTCTGGACTGCCCTTGATGTACCTTGCCACGTAAGCTCCTAGTTTGAACCTCAGGCTGTGGTTTGAGTGCGAGTGGAGGGTCGAACGAGGAAAGATAACCAGCTCAGTGTGTACCCGGAACCTATTATGGTAATCGCGATTGCTTGGGAATATTCTCTGCTTCACGTCGAGTTTTGCTTCTCAAGATTTCAAACCAACGCACAATTGTAGTCGGGTATTCGTTATGTGGAATTACCAAAAAAAAATTTTTTTTCCATCTGTTGCATTAATCACAAAATTTTGATCAAGAAACGTCCGCGAAAGGTCAAAAGATCGTGGGTTCAACCTAACAGGATATGTAGACAGAATGAAAGAAAAGATTCACGGCTGCTTGAAACGTGACGAATTCACCGATCAACTTACGTCATTTATATATATATATATGTATATATTCATGTTACAATTATCAGTTGAATCGACAGGAGCAAAAAATTATATTCACGGTTGCCTACTTCGATCCCATCTTGTCCCGGTCTCTCCGAAATCTGATTGTGAAAATGTTTCCAGACACGAAACATCATCATCATCTGCATGTAAAAACATGGACGTTTGTTTCTGACGTTTCTTGTTCACATTGTAAACACAGACATTCACGAATCGAATCATTTCTTTCCCTCATCCATATTCCTCGAAATTAGTAATTATAGTTCCTGCATATTTGAAATACATTGAGAATTTTTTTCAGAATTGTTGTTGCTAAGTTGCATGTTGATACTCAATCACACGTACAGATATGATTAATGAAAACAAGATGCATCAAGTTCACATTTCAAGTACTCATGTAACGAAATCATTCGTCATCGACAAAGTTATCGTCGGATTCTCTTGAATCTCGTAATTAGAAATAAAAATGTATTGGCACCATATTGTAGAACGTAGGCCGGCATTTCTTCCGGGAATTGAGTACGAAGAATAGCAGCTGCAATACTAATTACCGTAGAACTCCGCTGAATAGACCGAATTAATCTTCTTTCATATGTTGCTGACAGATAAATCACTCGATCTCGTGGTTTGGATCCTGGATCAAGTTTTTTTCCGTTTCCTCCGAACTTGAGCCTCAAGAAGTGCCTGATTTCCTCCACGCTGCTACCGGGCAGAATTCACTCTATACTCTTATGAACGCCTATCCCACATGTTCATCAGTAAACCACTCCAGAGGTATTTGCTCAGTCGTACACATAATACAGGCCTTGGGCGCTGCTCAAAGTCTGCTCTTTAGTAGAAACGTCAAACACTCGAAAAATGCATCAAGGCAAGTTCAAGAACCAATCATTTCCCATCTACTGTGTCATTTGCTAATGCTTCCTACTTCAATCACTACCCAAATTCATAATTGAACAATTCTTTCAAATGGACTTGGCGCGAGAGTCTACCAAGTCTCTGGATAACGTTCTGACGAATCAGCGGTCGTGTATTCTCCGTTTTTTTGTTTCGTTGCATAGCATAAAAACTTGCATTGTGCTCTTCACTCTCTCCATAATCATGTGGTGCTTTCGTCGAAAGCGCGCACTTCACTAAATGCGTGCCATTGTTGAAAGTCCCATAATCATTTTTGTCCTAAACATATTAGCATTAATCCTGTGAAAACCCCGAGTTTTTTTCCCCCGTTCTGGTTGAGCCGGATCCATTCTAATCTCGGGTATTCTTGTGTCCAAATATTTCGGCCGTTAGCCCACGTATTACGAGCCATCATACCATGATTATCAATATTCAAGCGTATACCAGTTTGTGTATTTTAGTTGAATAAATTGTCAGTACGGAAAACAGGCAATTACGAACCACCTTGCCGTAAACATTCGAAAAAATATGCCTATTCACACTGATTCTCGAACAGTTTTTACTATCAATCAGCGCGCAACATCTATTCTTTTTCACCAGACGTGTGCAGTAGTTGTTTTCGAACTGGTCAACAGCCCACATCCATCGTACTGACATTTACCCGAAGGTGATCAACATACACCACGAGAAAAGTCCTCAGCAGACTCTATTAACATCGACTCTTGCTAAAATCATATTAATAAACTGACCGATCACTTTGTACCAAGAGCCTGCGTATGCACGATAAAACAAGTCGGCCTTAGCTATTCGAAGCAGGATTTCAATCAAGGTCGTCTCATCAGATCACGCCTAGACTTCAGCAGTCCCAGTTTTTATTTTATTTTTTGCATCAACTTCAGTCCCAGAATCTACTTCGGTTTTATGTCTCAGCTGCATCGATCCAAATCCTGTGTAAAGCGTATAAGTTTCGTAAATCCTGAATAAAATCCTTGGCTTGAATGTAAGTGGTATAATAAAGCTTCAGGAAGGAATGTTGGGGGTGCATTTGGTATTCACGGGCATGTATAACTGCATGTGCATGCATAAGTACCTACATTTTGAACAAATTGCGTTCGTTGTTTCGTATTAGTCGTTCATCTTCGTTGAGAGGAGTGTGTACACCTCGACGAGACATACTTCGGTACGCAACGAATTTCAATTGGCCATGGTTCACGGCCTTTACCCTCAAGTTGTAGAAGCATGCGCTGTGTTCAATATCTCTTTGACTGCCCATTATTTCTATCATGGCTACCCATTATACCGTTTACGAATGATATTATTGTTCCGCCATGCTACAGTACAGTTTCTTTCGATGATGTTCTATAGTTTTTTTTTGTTTTTTTCTGTCAGTTCTGTTCCGTTTTTCTATTTGTTCTGTATCCACTTCCTCAGTTACGCGATTACTGGGACGTATTTTACAATCCAGAATAAATCAATCGACTTTTTTTTATTGTACCTCGAGGCAGAGTAGAATGACTTTAACGAGCGACGTAACGTAGTCATGAAACAATCTATCGTGCACAAAACGTTATTTCATTAGGCTTTCAATGAGTCATGATATCAAAGTATCTATGGATACGAACTTTTAATACCAGGATATCTTCTTCGAATTCGAAATACTAGCTTCATGACTTATCACACTGTGTGGAACGTACCAATATCATTTGAGCTTCGAGTGTCATTGAACCCATACCAGCCACCGTAATCGTTGGAATGCAAAATTTATCTCTCTTTGAATATAAATCTTTTACATTTTTATAATCTATGCGACATAGAGCCTTGAAGTCTTCATTCGCGGGCCGATTCTGCGTTGGGATCAACAAGCCCGACTAGATCCGGGTTTCCAGCTAAAAGCACCCATTGTAAACTGAAAGTTTACCTATTGCTCGAAATTACATTTTGGGAAAAATATCTCATGCGCGCCTCATTGATACTCGGACACTCGACGTTAGTCAAGCATTGTGAATGACCGTGATATTCTTCGCTGACTATTTCAATCTGTTTATCTACTCGCGGACAGTTACCTGTTATTTCGATTCTAGTTCATTAACGACTATTTATAGTGACGATCACATCTTGTGTGATTATTAACAATGAAACGTATTTATCAACCTGTCACAATACAATACTCATATTTCATATTGTTGTTTCGTCTCTGTTTCAGGTGAGTCGAATTTGGCTAAAATCGCGAATGAATAATGCGAAATATGAAACCGCAAATATAAACTCCCATCCTGGTAAGTGGATTGACCTTTAATAATCGGTATAAACGAGCGTTTTAACAACACCGTCACGATCTTGGATCGGTACATCGATCGATGTGCTAATCCGCTTGGCACGATCCCTTAGATCTTAGATCTTATGCTGTCAAGCATTGACCCGGTAGCCAAATTGTTCATCGATATAGGCCATGGCTCAGTGGAACGGTCGAAGAACCTCTCGTAAATAAATTTATTGCTAAACATTTTTCAAACCGAGGGGTTTGATGAGTGTTCAATCATCAATTTTAGCGACAACTGATTTCACAAGATTTCAAACGATTTCAAATGCTTTCAAGACATTTTGCAAGATCGACGAAGGGATGCAGTTCGCCAGGTTTCACGAGTGATTTAACCCCTCGATTCGAACTTTCTCACATTCAGTCTACCGTAATGATATCAAGGTGAATCGGTACTCGGTGTTACAAAAAATTCCAAAGATGTGACCGAGTAGAAAAAAGCCTATGCTTGCTCGAATTTGGGACATTTATACCAGATGATGTAAGGGATTTTCATACTTGGATAGTTATTGCTGGAATCGTTGCATTCCTATGGATTCAGTCGGCCAATAGGTGCCGTTCAACAATGAATTGCGGAATATTTTCTGGATGGTATCCAAGAATTGAATCTACTACGCGTATTTTTCGTGCGAAAGGTCGATGATTATCTGTTCATTCACCCGTCCGTGTTTCCAATTTTTTTTCACAATCATTTGAAGTAACGTTGCGTTAATTGAAGCGGTTCACCGCAATCTGAACTTCGAAAAAATCATTGGAATTTTTTCAATGATTAGAAACACGGTTGAATAACACGCTGGGCGGTCACAGCTGTTCACCAGCATATATTTTCAAGTAGAATTGAGGCGGAGTAACAATCAGGGAGATGAGGAAATTTCTAGGATCACATACACAATTAATTTCATAGAAATTCGTAATTTGTGGAGATAAAGACAAAATCATGTAAATTCAGAGGCCTGAGCCACCCTGAATTAAAGACAGAGGTTGATGATTGAAGAACCTCGTCTAAAATTTTAGTTGCAAAATATTATGACGGATATGGAAACGGTGAGAATATATGGTTTCCTTCAAACGTAACTAAGTGGTTTAAATTTTCTTAGTATTAGAAGATAAAAGAAAGGTACGAGACACTTTTTAAGGTGGCATTCGAGCCAAAGTTGCGTATATGCTCGTTGTTACATAAAATGATGGAGGAGAAATAAAATTTAACGTCTCAAGAAAAAACGTTACAACCCCACGTTCCGCAAATTATTGGTGTCCCCACAGTTGGTAATGTATTACCACACGCAGGGAATTCTGAATTAATCGATTGAGTAGAAAATACGTATTCGCACTCGGTAAGGTTCTGCAGCTTTCGTTGATCGATAGAAGTTTCTCATTTGCTTATATAATTTCTACGATGGTAAATTTGACGAAATAGTTTCTTCCCAGCGTTTTGGCCGCCGTGTTTCTTCCATTGCGAAATTTCATATTTTCATTAAAACTCTGTCATATGTAGATACAGGATACGTTATTATACCCGGGATACCTGTGCACACGGATAGTTTACACGCGTTATAATCCAGCCTCCGGGAGTTTTGCCCACGATGTAGATTTGACATCATAGATTTCAACGACTCTACTGTCTAACGAACAATGCATATCTAGGCTTAAGATAAACAACGTGATATATCATATTATAATTCCTTCCTTATTGGTGTGTCTGATGTGCCCAGTGCCATTTGACCTTCCTCATGTGCAAGGCCTTAACCTTGCTCGATTGCTCAGCAGCATTTATTTCTGCAATTGTTTTAAATCATATTAACGGTGCACGCTGTAATGCACTCGTGCAAATACACATATTAGGACGGAGACCGAGAAACACCATCTCTATCAATCTTTCAATTTTCTTGTGACGGTCCTGTCGTGCGATTGTCGGAAAATTCAAACTAATTGCCGCATGGCATTGCATTGAATTTTTTCAATTTTATTCTCCGACTGAAGAAGGTGTGCTGTAATTGGTAATTATTTAGATGTCTTGAATAATTATAACGCCGGTGTATACAGTCGTTGAGAAACTGCAGAGTGAAGGATATCATTAAATAAGAATCGATTCAAAGTTGTACTTAATGGTAGTCCGCGGGAGACTTTATAATAATTGAAAAGCCGAGTGTAAAAATATTTCATCGATATCTAGGGCAAGGTTGTCTCGTACTTCAGAGTTATTAATTAATAATCGGCCAAGCAGTGCAGAACTGCACGCCCGGTTAATGGTTCAACAGATGTTCACGTTCAAAATCTTCAACAATTTCTTTTTATTTTCCACCAATTTTACTCTCAATTTAACGGATTTCAAGCTGTATCTATACGTCAATCAACGTAATCGACGAAGCACAAAAAAAATTTTTTTTTTTCAAGACGTCATTCATTTTAAGTAAATGGGCATATACTTTTTCGTTCAATAGAATGATTATTCAGAAAAAAGGTACATTTATAGCGTATATTGAGAAAAAAAATAAATAATAATTACAGGATGAGTCACTGGAATCGGCTAACCACGCCTAGCTGCTCGATTTTAAACAAAAACTCGTTGAACCTTGACAGAGAAACCGGATTCCACGACAGTCTGGGAATAAAAACTTAAATAAAGTATGTAGTGGGCTACGGTTTCTTAGTTTTTTTTCTTCACACTATTTGCGTACCCGTAACAACGGATGCGGACTAGCAAATTAAATTTCAGGATTCTTTGTACACTTTATTTTAGATTGCGTAATTAAAATGTCGTTGGTCTTTCTTTTTCTGAGTCTTACGTTTAGCTGTAATCGGTGGATCGAATTGGCGACGATTTGGTCATTTTTAGCTTGATTCTATCACCTTTTAACAAGTTTCTATCGAACGGTTGTGTTTACCTAAAATTTCTACTAGAAAAGCCGGAAACTGTTGACACCATAAATAACACAGGTGATGTAACTACGATCGATGATGTACACTGTAAAACAAAGTTTGTTGTGAACTTTCAATGATGTATTAGGGGCCATTCATTAATTACGTAAGGATGATTTTGGCGATTTTTGACCCCCCCTACCCCCATGTGAGGGTACATAAGTTTTCTCCCCCCCCCCCCCCCCTCTCCCTCCGTCTTCTTACGTAAGATTCTATCTCGTTTTTTAGAATGATAAAATGTTGTTAGAAAAGGATCAGTTAGTCGACATCTAATATTAAATTTCGACTTACAAAATATTACGTAAGAATGGGTTTTACTCCCCCCCCCCCCCCCCCCCCCCGAGATAAGGGCATGTAGAGATTTTTTACCACCCCTCGGGACCCTTACATAATCAATCAATGGGCCCTTAGAAGTTTTATTCACATTCATGAGTCGTGAAATCACTTTTAGTCAGATTAATTTACAAATACGATGAATTTTCTACACAATTCTGTCAAATTCATACACAATTTTCGTTTTTTTAGCAATTAATGTATAATAATATTGAAAATTTGCTCACATCCATAGCGATTCACTTTGCTATACTGAATTTGTAATTTTACAAGACTTTCGTGTAGTTAATGCGTAGTAAATTCACAATAATTTTTTACAGTGTAAATGAGACACAAATGTGAATCAGTTGAATGAAAATGAAATAGTGTAATAGATTAGCTCTGAGATCATTAGCCGGTATAGTCGTCTTTGTGTTTAGTAATGATAATTATATAGATCTTAACGCGTTACAGGTATATGCGATAGAATCTTCTTGCAATAGACCTTGCACCTTCCACAATCTAAATCATCAGCATTCCGTAGTTTATTGCAAGTTACGCCATCTTCGGGATGCAATTCTTACGCAAATCTGCAATCACGTCGTGACAAATGCTTCTATCTATCTCCCGAGCGTACGTACGTTCATACATAGGGCATACATCTGTAGAACAAGGGTATAACGAAGCCACAATATAATTACTGAGTAATCGGTAAAACCTAAGAAGCGAGCATGTCACGAGAAATGCTGACTTTGACTGCAAAAATTAATAATCACAATGCCAAGTGCCACTTACCAGCACCAAAAGAACAAAAGTGAAAAGGTAAATCCGTACAGCGATCATAGAAAAAGAGCGGCAACCAATAACGGGAAATAATCAACTGAAGAACAAGGGAGATATAATCACTGCCTCTACTTGCTCATCTATTCGAAGAATCAATACCTACTTATTATCTATATCCACAGATGTCCCTGGGTTGTGGAATTCAGAATTAGATATCGGGACTCTCGTCAGGCGCATCAGTGGATCTTGTAATTCCAAGTTTTTGGAGGGGGGAGGCTTTATATTTGTGATATTCATTCAACATTGGAAAAACCGAAGAGCTGAATTCCTCGCTACTATAAACGGTGTCACGTTTCTAACGATGACGTGCGATATGGCCGAGCATTTCCACCGGTCTGTTAACCGTGCCCATAAAAAGTAGAATTATAATCTTACGACCAAAGCTAAAGGAAAGGCTACGGAGTTTCACAGTCATAGTTGAGCACCGATATTATGTAACTCGATGATTAGGACCGTTTTCAAGTTTTATGCGAGAAACTTAAACCAGCCTTATGAAATTTGATGTCGGAATGAACGGGAAATTTTAATATCCTTCCGGAAACTAAGCCGATCTCTACATCAATCACGTTCCGCCAGTTCTGTTTGCATCTTTAAGCCAATCAATAACAATTTGTCGTAGCGCGTTTCGATGGCGTTTGAAACACTCTATGAATTTTCTCAATATCACGAAAAGTCGTGAGCAATTATGAAATTTAATTATAGATAGGTGGGATATGATAAAGCTGTGCATGAGATAAGCTACGTTCGATTTTCCGATCAACCCTTGCCGTTTGACGTTAATTCCTTATTTCCATTTGATGTGATAGAAATTACGTCGAAGTTTTTATTTTAGACTAAAAATATTTTTAGTATTCCATGATTTATCAATCTTATCAATGCAACGAAAAGTCTATTTTGAAATTATTTAACAATTTCAATTTCGAATCAATGTAAACAACTGACAATGAATGAATAGTCACTGTTTTTCAGTTGACAAAAATTCCCCCCGCATTTTATCGCGAAAATCCGTGTTTTGTGTAAATTTTATGGAAAATTTGAAATCATTTGAATATCAGGATACGATTATTTTTGTACTGGTCAAAACTCTCACTATTTAAAAAATCTGAAGAAATTCTCAAAAATCCAGTGAATGACACAAAACAGCCCCCGTTTAGGAAAACGTGGGCCGATTTTTTTTCGCTAATTCGGAATTTTCTAATTTCAAAAACTGAAATCAACACAGGATCAAATTGTAAGCGTCAAATAAGGGTCATAAATGGTGAAACCGAACGTTTCCGAGTAAATTGAACCTTATTTGACGCTTCGAATTTGATCCTGTGTTACATAATTTCAGTTTAAAAAATTAGAAAATTCCGAATTGAGTGAAAAAAAAAATTCGGCCCACGTTTTCCCAAACGCGGGCTGTTTTGTGTCATCCACTGAATTTTTGAGAATTTATTCAGATTGTTGAAAAGGGGCATTCTCAATCAACTTCGAAAATTCATAAAAAAAATTAACGGTTTGATAAAAAAAAAATCTGAAAAAAATTCAGGACGCGTTTTTTACTGAGTAGAATGTTAAAAAAAAAAAACATGGAATGATTTTGAGACGGTCGGGGTTTAACACTGGTCGAGTTGGCGTGGAATGCCCCATATATATAAAAGTAATAATGAGGCTTCGTGAGCTTCAAGTTGAACGATTCCCAATACTTTGACAATATGATTTACTTTGCGTTAATAGTGCATCAGAAAGCATGGAGAATGAAAAAAAGACACCTGCCTGTGACCGATGATGTGATGTAAGACGTCACATTTCTGACCAGACCTACTTCGCCCCAAATAAAACTTCAAAGTACTGGAATTAATTACAGACTGCGGGAATTATTCTCGACAACCATTTTTCTTTAATATTCGAATTCGAATAGTTCTAACTTTGCGGATTATTCATAGACTCGAACTATTCGGAAGTTCTACTTACTCGATTTGATTCGAACACGATTCGCACCGAGGGGCTATTCACTTGGGAAGTGTACACGGTCTCGGAAGTCTTTGGAAGTCTTCGGAAGTCTGTGGAATTCTTTGGAACTCTCGGAAGTCTTCGGAAGTCTTCGGAAGTCTTTGGAAATCTTTGGAAGTCTTTGGAAGTCTTCGGTTAGAATTCGAAGAATTCCTCGTAATACGCAACTGGAAGTCTTTGGAAGTCTTTGGAAGTCTTTGGAAGTCGGAAGTCACCTGTACACCCAAAATCGAAGTGAATAGCCCCTCGATTCGCACAGCCCTGGTATCAACTACTCTATTACACACTTGATCGGATTTCCATCGAAGTTGATGAAGGTCCAAAAGGAATAAACAGTAACAGAGACCTCGCTGTTGATTATAGGCTTTATTTGAGACCTTGAATGGTAACGAATTGAAACCACATAAGAAAATTGATCTGTGATTGCCACCGTTCGAAACATGTAATTATATTATATATCACACTAGAATTGGAACAGTGGGTCTCGATCTGAAAATCTACTTTGATTAAATCATTTCCTGGAGCTGAAAAAAGACTACATATTTGTATTCTGAGCAACTGCTAGGATTTTTGGTATGTCTCAAACTAACAGGGTTCATATTGTGTTTAATCTCTTGGTCATTGTGGTGTACAGGTAAATGCAATCATGTCTCTTATCCGAGTAGTTGCAGGCTCTATAGCCGTATAGGGTTTATGTACGACTGAAATACAATACGACAATTTATCAATAACACGCATTAAGTGTCAAGGATCTCGGTAAGCACGTTGGAAAAATGACTAGATATCCAAGGCTTTTACGTCGATCATCCCAAGAGATAGCGAAGACTTTCTCCTTTTGTTACTACTCCTTCCAACTGTATCTAAATTAGACATATGTCAAGCTCTAGAGTTATTGGAACCATTTGACAAGCATCAAATCGCGTTACATGCGACTATACCGTCATCGATATAATATATGCGCACCCAAGGCTCGTTGTGCGATATTCCTGACGGGTGCCAGCGAAGTAAGAGAGATAAAATTAAATATCCTCATTACAGACAGCGCTGATCACAGTTTCTCCTTCGAATTCATCAGATTCCTGTCAATCACGATCAGCCTCAATTGAACCATAATTAGGGATCACTCGCACGCAGTGAGTCATTTTTCGGGTGTACGTGGATTTTCGATCATTATTGGATACCTGGATCAGCCTCAGTTATACTTCGCAAAAAAACATCTCAAACCACGACACAGAAACATGAGCAAACCTTCAAGGCTGGTAGGTACGCTGCGGGACGCCTGCGGTTTCGATCGCCGATCATTTTATGCTACAGACAGCACGTTATATTATAACCAGGCGTTTAATACACGGAAGCGTAACGATATACGAACGAATAAAAGAGAAATTGTTTCATCCATTTACGTTGTGCTTCGGGTTCCAAAAAAACGTTTAATCCGGAGTTTCGGCTCTTTGTGCTTTACTCAAATCTCGTTTTGATTCAGAAAAATGACCAGGCCGTCTGAAACGGGTAAACGATCTTTGCTTTTCGTTCGGGTAGCGAGTTTTTGAACATCAGTTTTTCAGAAGCGGGTATCTCGACAGTAATCGAGATTTTTTTTATGGATGAAAAATTGTGCGCGAAGTTTTGAACAGAGACCGATGATTTTATGATTTTTCTATTGGCAATACACCCCTCGACTATTCGCCATCTGGTGGCCGCTTTCGAACTATTCAGAACAGAAAACAAACCGTTTAGGTTATGTCGAATTATCAGTAATTTCGTTATTATCTGTGATTTATAAGTAAAAATTATCTAAAAATCAGCGAAATCGAACAAAAAATGTCCATTAGCATCAATAATTCGCAATCTTGTGTCGAGAATTGTGACGGTAAGGGTTATAAAACGACAAACTTGTCGTTTCACCGCATCCCCAAAGCTGCTCAGTATTTTGTTAAAATAACGAATATATTTGGCAAAAACGAGAAAATGGATATCAGAAAAGCTTCGGAAAGAGCATTATTAATCTAGGATAAAAACATATCCACAAAGAAAAAAAAAAAAAAACGGTTTGCTCTTTACATTTCAACAATTTACATACAAATTGTCGACACATGTAGCTCTATAAACCAATCTTGGGCCTCGCTACCTGTGAATACGTACCTAGAATAGAAATGTGAATACGTCGTCCTCTTCTTTGAAATGTAAATAGTAATCCGTCTTATTTACGGAAAATCTCTTTCCCAAGCTTTTCTGATATCAATTTTCTCGTTTTTGTCAAATATATTCGTTATTTTAACAAAATACTGAGCAGCTTTGGGGATGCGGTGAAACGACAAGTTCGTCCTTTTATAACCCTTACTGTCACAATTCTCGACACAACATTGCGATTCATTAATGCTAATGGATATATTTTTTCCAATTCCGCTGATTTTTAGATAATTTTTACTTATAAATTACAGATAATAACGAAATTACTGAAAATTTGACATAACCTAGACGGTTTGTTTTCTTTTCTGAATAGTTCGAAAGCGGCCACCAGATGGCGAATAGTCGAGGGGTGTATTGCCAATTCGGTCATTCGGTGATTTTTCAATGCGGCTCACCGCAGGTCCTTCTCTTCCTCGGACTTTTTTCCTGTGTATTATGAAACGTATTCAAATGTTAAGTTATGCAGGTACCTTACATCAAACTCTGTCACGGTATGACGCTTGTTTATATCCTTATTTGGATTTTTTCAGACTGCGCTTGTCTATATCATTCGAGTGAATACCCGATTCCCTCCTAATTGCAACGGTTAACAATCTCGGCCTAGGGAATCCGACTTCCTATTTTTTTTTTTTAGTGTTTCAAGATTGGATCACACTAGACTGACTCACGGCGAAAAGTTGAAAGACAAAGAAGTCACATTAACATGTTGAAGCAGTTGCGTGTGCAGCTATATCTCTGTTGCCTTATTTTCTGGTAACACTTGTATAACACCAATTTAAAACTTGTAAAATTGATACAAAGGTCAAGTTTTATACTTCCATCCCACGCTTGCGTATTATGCGTTGCATCTCATGGTCTATGCGATTTGTGTAAGTGCGTGGGATCGTGAACACGTTCATTCTCTGCATGAACATTCATATAATGTGCAGGCAAAATTGCATTATTTATCGCTCCAACCGTCCTACTTCTTCTGTCCAGAGATACAGATTTATTCCTCAACGTCCATCGTTGGTTATTATTATTTCCAGTCCGATTTTAGCCGGTTCAATTAAATAACACACGTATATTGGTGAAATATTTCAATACAAATTCATATGCTCGAGATTGTGGGGTTCAAGGTGATCGTCCACGAATACAGGAAGTCAACAAGTCATTGCGTAATCAACATTTTTTGTTCGGCCTCAATAGTCTGCAGATTAGTTTAATTACAGTCTAAACCATAAGTGCAGTATAGCGGTATATTAAAACTCATGCAAATTGATCGGCAATTCGCTTACACGCGGGTATCCCCATACGCCGACATTGTTTTTCTCAAATCCTTGATTGTATGCACTCCGGCGGAAGTTGGACACGACGTTCGTACTTTGGGGTCCATGGCCCTCAATCCTCAGGCTCGTATGACGCAAGAATAGCGCAGTGTGTGTTTCTGTCGCTATTAATTAATACCGTGGCAGGATGCCGGACCTGGGACGTGGTTGGTCTGCTCTTAAGACACACATAAATTTTAACCAGCCCGGAATGTGCCTCCAGTCATTTTTGCCGCTTGTGTGCAAGGGCAAGGATTTTTTTGTCCCCACGTCGAAAACTTGAACATCAATCCACGTACGCTCTGGCATACCTCCGCCTCCTCCAAGCGTCTCGAGGAACAAAGACGAGTATTTTTCCTCCGATCCAGTTTCACGTGGAACGTCAAAGTCCTCCAAAGGCCCCGGGGCCCTAGGTTCTTCAGCGAAGAGCATGACTCACGCCCGTAAACGTAGAAGTCCGAAGTATTATAGTATAGAAAAGCCCTGCCCTGCTTTCTCCACTGTCCGCTATGTGGCGCATTTTTCACTGGGGTCTCCCGCAAGTGAGATTCTTCTAATAAATGCATACGGGACGCTTCAATACCTGAAATCCAAGGCATATACGTATCAGGTTTGTCAGATGAGGAGAGGCTAACGCAGGATAATTAGCAATAAGAGATGCGACCTAGGAGATCTATATTGAATGCAACGAAGGTCGGAAGAAGAGGACGTGGCATAACCGTAGGTGTGTAATGAATAGGCTTTAGAACAGATCAAACAGCCTGCTGAGGGCTCTTGAGCGTGACTATTAACGTTTCTTGTCTACGGTACTTAGGTGTATGATGATAAAACAACTTATGGAGAGCTCGTAGCTGCGTCATTTTTTTCAGCGTATAAGCCTCAGGCGAATTTCCGTGGTACCTTTGTTGCAAGGCAGCGCACAGGCGCGTCGCTCGGTTCTTCAGTGCCATAACAGCTGATTATCTGAAGCGAGACCCAGACTCTTCCGCAATCCATTCGCGCTTCGTACTCGATTATTAATTAGTTATTACCATGCTGAGTATATATCTCGCTTGTGTCATGATACTGGGACCATCGTCTATCCTAAGAGGACTCGATTCAGTGAATTTCCATATTCAAATAACAAAATAATATGACGTGAAATTGAGGATATGTCATTCAAAAATTAACTCTTTATAACTAATGTTTCTCATAGCGATGACTTTCTCGTTAATAACGAGATTCAATGTTGTGGCAGAAGACTCGAAGACCGCTCACAGGTAACTATCGGAGCATTCAAATACTACGTCACGCTCTTAGGGGGGGGGGGGGGGGTGGCCGTCGCACATGTGGGGCGGGGGGGGGGGGGTTGGGGGGGGGGGCAAACTCGCAGCGTCACGTCACGCTTTTTTGACCGACAGCCATGGTGCGAGTTTCAAAATATTCACAAATTCTCGGCCAAATTTCAAAATATACGAAGGTGAGGGGGGGAGTCGAGATCGAAGTCGTCACATCACGTCGAGAGGGGGGTAAAAAACTGGGCGACGATGTGTGATGGGGGGGGGGGGGGGGGTCCGAAATAGCCGAAAACAGCGTGACGTAGTATTTGAATGCCCCCTATGTACCTCCGCAATCGATGCAGCATTCAATTACACACAAGTGCTGCCATCCTACGGACGATCGGTGAACCGCGATGGTACGAATTCGTTACGGAGTTCAGCTCAAGTGGATGACCCTCTCTTGAACGACATTCTCATACCTTGCTAGAGTCAGGAGACACGACCAGCGTCTTTGCCTGGACCAAAATGTCCCTCGAGCACTTTTTAGCTCTGAAAAAATCCTCATTAATTTACCTTGACTTTTGATCTATCAATCAAAGCGATTGCACGTTTAATTGCCTACCTACTGTTTTTTTTTTTTTCTTGTCTTCTTTCTTTTCGTTTCACATCACGTCTTGAGCACCAAGCGTAATTAAAACGGCGCCTTGTTAATGGAGATATTCTTAGAAATTCCTTGCGCTATTTTTATATATATTTTTTTGTTCGTAACGTATGCAAAGGTAACTTTCCTTTGCATTGTCACTGTAGGCAAATGAGTGAATGATTATTCATGTATTTTGTCTTGAGATATTTTCTCCAAAGAAAAGTAGGTGGGTATTACGTGCGTTTTAGTTCGGAAGCTTAGAAAGAAAAAATATATATTCCGAGGGCCACGGTACCCATTTCGTCTATACAAGTTTAACAACAAATTAGTTTTTGTCTAATTTGTTACGTTAGAAAGAGTCCCTGGGAGGAGCGGAAAGGGAACTGAACCCATTGCGAAAGGAGCATGTAAAGGAGCTCGAGTTTTGTTAATATTACGAAAGTGTCATTCACGTTTAGAAGTATCATCAAAATTAAAAATACATTGCACGACATTTCTTTATAACAATTGTAAATACACCTTGTAACGGCGTGTTTCATGGTACTTTCGGAGTAACTCCGAGACCAATTACTTTATGTTAACAATCGTGATTACAATTAGCTGCCCTCGGGCCTCCGCCACGCGTTTCGGCACGCGATTAAATCTAATCGATTCAACCTTACGAAATCAACTCATGATTGAAAAATGACTATTCATGGGGTAGAAGAAAATGTGTTCTTTCTTCTTGAATCGTTGCATAAAAGCCTCGAAAATTCATTCTTTTATGTATGAATATCAATACGATACTATAAAGAAGTTGCAAGTACAGAATAACAATTTCATCAGAATTATAGAGGATACTTTTCGACTCTACCATTATTTGTCCACGCCAGTTTCAATCACTTGCAATGACATAAAAAACCAGTTCAATCTGAAAGACTGGGAAGTATTAACAAAAAAAGATTATCTTGACCAGGGGAGAGTCGGGTGAAACGGGGATTTGCTGATTTTGGCTACTGCAATCTAATCAGCGACTTCATAGGCTTGTTCTAGACGAAAAATTTCACATTATCGGTCTTGATGACGACAAAAATGATGAGAGTTGAAATTATAGAATAAATAATTGCAATTAGCGGTTCTGTAACCTTAATCTAATTTTTATCCTAATTCACCATTCCTTCAAATCATGGATTTTTTCCATTCAAAATAAAAATCCACTCGCTGTATCTATTTTCAGCCATGGTCCCATTTTAGACCCACTTTTTTGCAATCGTTATATTTCTGACTGTTCAATCGGCGCACCCCTAGCAAAAAGTATTTCTTCTTTTCGCTCTACGGTTTAAAATTACAAAAATTTGTCAATAGTAGGTAGATAATTGTTCACGGATGGTTAATACGAGTGGTCGATTTTTTATTAATCATGAAACGTGATTTATTGCGTCTCAAACACTAACATCCTCGTTTTACCCGACTCTTCCCTATTCATAATTATCATGAATTTCAACGATATCGTCACTATTCAACTTTGAATCTGCGTTGTTCTCTCATTACAAATATTCCCTCTATCGCTCTCGTTATATTTCTGACTTTTTCAATTATTATTATTATTAATACTATCCATGCTGATGACGTATTTTGGGAAGTAACTCAATAATCAATTATACAAATAGCCACTTATCGTTAACTCAGAAGCTTGGAAAGCTGAGAAATATTAGGGATTCTGAAAAGTGGTATCGAAAACCTTGAATCTTTATGGAATATTATAATGGTGGTCGTGCGACGAAAAACATAATTTTTTCCGATTAAAATATCAACCTCGGTTCATTAAGATATCGGATTCAATTATCGTCGATGACCAACAAATTCAGCAGATTTAATAAACACAATGAGGAAAAAGAGTCAGGAAAAAACCGCTTCTTTAGTCCTGCGAATCCTGAAAACGTCATGATTATTTTTCTCTTCAACATTTAGTGGTACACGGTGGTATTCGAATTTGAAAAGGTTGTTTGCTGCGCAGTATAGAATTTTAGTAATTATGCAGCAGACGACGTTTGAATCCGCGTAAATCCTTGTTAATTTTTATTTCTCTCAATATCGTAGCCTGTTGGAATTTCGTATGCGTCATTAAAAAATAATATTTAGACCCATGCAAACAAAAATGATTAATTCACCGCGGACTTTCCGGGATTTCATTCGTAGCTGGTAAATTTGAGAATGAGTCGAATAACAAATTCTTTCCGTAGTCGATCAAGCTCCGAAATTCGGTTACTGTGAATTTTCCAGAATTCAAAATACGATGTTACAAAAAATAATGATAACTCAGAATCGGCCACGAATATGTAATAAGGATACGGTGATTCGTTGTTTAAGCTATAAAAGGGAAAATGAGATATAAGTTGATGTAAATGAACAGAAGTACCTTATAGCCTTGATCTTAAAACCTAATCTATCAGACATTCACATTGGCCTAATCGTAAATGACGACAGAGTAGGAAGCTTGAATGGCGGTTCCAAAGTAAATTTTATTCTACGTTCACACATGACGCCTGGCAGTACAAATACATATACGTCCGCAGGTCGCGGGTGGCGTGAATAATTTATAATTCAAAATCACTTAGGAGTGCAGAGCACATATCGGTGTTACACAACACAAACTCGTCGCATGTCAAAGACCTCAGTCTCGCATTGACCGCATTGGGGACAATGCCATCGACGTTATACTCCGAATATATTCAGTGAACGAAACGATCAAAACATCTTGTTCGTTATTTTATTCCCATAGTATTTATTTTTTTACGGAATCCAGCGCATACCTACGGTATGATAATTTCAATTTTTAGTTTAAAGTTTAAGGTCGTTTCTGAAAACACGTTTGATAAATCTTCGCACAATAATCGGTAATAAATTACAATATCTATTCGTGTAAGAAGCTAGGGGTGTCTACAAATAAAGAATGTTCACCAAGCGAGCACCGTGTCTATGCCTAACTTTGTTTCATTCATCTTCAAATTAATTGTGACTTTAAACTTTGACTCTTCGCCATTACGCTTGAGTCAGACTAATTTGCGAGAAGTTTCGAAACCTCATTCAAATCTCGCAAATAGTTGTTCAACTCAACGTACGTTTAAATTTCATACGTATATGGATAGATTCATAGCGATACTTAGGCTCTAAGTATTAGACATTCTTTTGTAAGTGATTGAATAGCTTTTGATAACCCACATCTTCAAACTCTCAGCCTAGTTTCATAACAACAACTTTTTTTTTATCCTCAATAAATTTTCAAACCTTACGTTTATTTTCACTCGAAGTCTTGACCTCAATGGCAACGAAGCTGTCCCGCAGTGTCACGATATTCTATATGCGTGATCAGCTTCGTTTGGTCTTCGCGAGTCCATCTTCCAGCTTGCGAATTGGGCTATTAATTGACCTTGAGGAATCCTCCAATTCGACGTTTCAAGGTTCGCAATCCCAGGGAGAAAAGTCTGGATCCTCTGTCATCACTCTATTCGGGTTCGTAATTTTTTTTTTTCGAATCGAGCCAAATCAAATTCTAATTATTTTTCAATTCTCATCGATCGCGTGTACAATAACTATCTGACAATGGATCCTATTGCCGAGTGCTGCGAGGCACATATAAGGTTCGATGAATACAGGCACTCAGCCTTTAAAAACCTTATTCATTGCTGATTGCATAACCCCTATGATAAATGGTTGCTTGCAATCCAAATGATGCAAAAAAAATCCTCTCTTTCTCGCACTCGCACTCTCTTCATCTCTGATGATCCCCTCTTTCTTCTATCAAAATATTCTGATTATTTTCTCTCGTATGTAATCGATAGGTCGAAGCTGGGTTCACGCGAGTCGGTGTCACGCGATCCAGAATATATGGGACAGGTCGAAGAATAAAGTGCAATCGAAACGCACTGGCGCCACTCGAATAACCTCCGTTCAGAGTGCAGCGGACCAGATTCCAGCAGGTCTGGATTCTCCGATACACGCGAATACGCGCCGATTTCTCACCCGCGAAACGAAAGTCTTTCGATTTTTTTTTCACAGTATTTTGATAATCATCACAGCGAAAAGCTCGAGATGATTGAAAAAAAAAAATAAAGGATAGATAAAAATGAAGTATAGGAACTGAAATTCGTTCACATGCTTAGAAGGTTTAATGATTAAAACGGAGGAAGACAGGTAGTAATTAACACCAGATAAGTCAGTTGTGTGGTGTAACTTGTAACCAGACGATGATTTTACCATAAAGCTTATATACGACGAAGCGTCGTTGTTTTAATCATTATACTATATTATATGAATTCTTTTATTTTACAAGCATTGCGTAAAAGTAGGCTGCCTCTTATAGCCTGTACGTAACTTCGTTTGCCTAGAGTCAGGTTTATTTAAATGGTTCACGAGTATTGTGACAGATACGTTATTACATGTACCGCACAACCTAGGTACTAGCGGACTGTACGAACGAAAAATTAATAACAACGTTGATGATGTGATGATTTTTAGACCCTCACGAATCTTACATTCGTCTTTGCTTTTTCTTCTTTCTAAGTAGCCATATCATGAAAAAAAAATCTAACTGTCGCAGAGTGTTGGACAAATATAAAGACAGCACCGCTTTTCCGTAACATTCACACGACACTTGGAACTAGAAGGCTTTTTTTTAATATGACAGAATAAAAACGATGCTGTCCTCAGTATAATTCCATCAATTCGTGGCTCATCGGTTTGTCGCTATTCGTTTTATGCGTCAACAATTTTGATTTCCACTTACTTAAAATGTCGTCGGTGGACTTACAAACTACTTCAATGATTTCGTGAAGTGCATTTCACTCATGAACCATGCTGAACCCTCTTCGAACACTTTTCTGTTGCCGAATTGGTTACGTATCTTGGGGTACGTAATTCGCGATCAACTGGTGCCAACCGAATTCCCAATATCCGATTTTCATCGGACTTACACCTGCAGAGACTCGATCACGCTCTCGTTCGAAGTAAAAGTATTTGCGTATTTGCATGAGCCGAGTAAGTCTTGGCGTTAGAATCACCTACTAGTATACATTCTAAGAGGCAAATCGTGTTGTTCACTTTCGATTGATGCTAACTCGAATCTTTCACCATCTGAACATCTGTTGGTTATTTGCATAGGTAGAGGCTCATCGATATCACGGAATTTTTCCGTCGATTTTCGAGGTCTGAGATGTTGGATGGCCATTATATTTCATCATTAAATAAAAAATTCAAGACATTTACTCACCGGTATTTTTGTTTCCGTCATCTTTTTTTTTTATCTCAATCGGCTAATTTCGCCTTTCACACGTTTAAATTTCACCGATTTATGTAAACGATTTATTTTTAGGACGTTGTCGTAAAAAAAAAAAATTTTAGCAAATCAGGATTTATTTCTGAAAGGGAAAAGAATCTCACGTAACTCAGGTTTACTTTCGAGTCTGTCTTTGGTACTCAGCCGATAAAAAGAACCGATGAGGACAATTGATTTGCGATAGATAATGAATAAATTTCTACTAGGTAAAGATCATGGAGACTATAAATTGACGAAATATTCCGAATCGTCGTCCGCGTGGGTGTAATATTTGCAATGATGGAAAGTATTGAATTCGGAGATTGATCGCCGCGGGGTATATTTGTCGATAAACAATCCCGAAAGTAAACCAAAGTAAATGATTCGGTATTTCCGCGTTCCGCGTTAATCGCGCGGGGGTGTCAATATCTAATCACTCACGATAAATGGTCTCTCTTTAACACGCAGTTTCGGCTGTAATTGTAAGACTGGGCATCGCAGGTATGGCAACGCGGTATTCAAACATTGAATCGTTTCGCAGGGGGATACAATCGCTGATGGGGTGGGGGGCAGAGGAGATAGAGGAGAGGTGGAGTTTCAGGGAGTCCGTAGTCAAAGTCGAAGTTGAAGTTGAAGTTGAAGTCGGAGTTGGCCAAGTTGAAAGAGTACCACTAAGAATAACGTATGAAACGTAAAGAGAACATCATCGTGCATTGTTGTGTGTCAGCCCGATAGTTATGGGCCCCCGACAACCTTGTCCCAGTGCCATGCGTCCATCCGGCGGGCGTCGCGACGCGGGAGTGGGAGTGGGCGTCCAGAGTCGGACGCCTCCGTGGCCGAAGACCGGAGATCTTTCCTCTGGGTCAGCACCCAGCACCCACACAAGGCGCATCGGCATAACTTCGCGTCTGCGGTATTCCATTCCTCCTCTCCCATCTCTGATAACACTAATTTGCAATAATTGAGTACTCGCGCCGTTGACCCCTCCGTCAGAGCACAATACCCCGAGGCTGTTGAAAAATCGTCGATCCAACGGGATTGAGTCACGAAAGAAGAAGAAAAATTCATTCGGAATAACAACCGAAGAAAAATGAAGATTAGAGGGAAAAGAAACGAGTTTCAATAATAATCAACCCGAATAACTGTTTTTTTTTTCGTCATTTTTGCGAATACTGATTGAGGTGACAAATAATTGTTGAAAAAATACTAGACATGATGTCGCTTGGATACAATTAAAGTTTGGTGACTTTCGAAACGGTCGCTCTTTCGCACCATGTTATTACGTCACTGTTCAGTGTAACAAGCCTGCCATCTAGCGTTATCTGTGGAAATCGACTCTTCACTTTACGCAAGATGTATATTGTTCCTCTCGCTTTTTGACTTGTTTGTCCAGGTGATTTTTCAGTTACTTCTCATTAATTTCATAAGAGAATTCGAGAAGAGATAAGACCATCAGCTTTGGCAGATACAAACTGTAGCATAAACGTGAATCTTCTTCATGTCTTTTTACTAATTAACCAAATTCTTTAGTACTCAGGTGTCGATGATTCAATCTAATCGATTCTTATTGAGCGTCTTCGTTTTCAGAGGATTTTTTTCTTGTCAGCAACAGATTTTAAAAGCGATCAGAAATTTCACCGATCGAACACTCGGATCTGAACGAACCTCAAAAAGTCTAAAATGTAAAGTGACGGACTGACCGGGTTCCTCGTTAATGGGAGATCGAAATGATTCACTTTTTTTTTCTCCTGAATAATTTTATAATCTGACACGTAGGTACCTTGGATTTTTATCGACGTTGACCGGTCTTGTTGAAAATTGCAAAACTAAAGCGTGAGCTACTGAGCGCCGAGACGTGGCTATTGTGTATCCAATAAATGGTCATTTTTTTTCTATTGTTTACTCACTTTTTGTTTCACGTGACTAGATACCTTCCCAATCATTGAACCGTAGCGAAATTTACTCGGCTGGCTGCTGTCGCAGAGACGGTAGTGCCAGCTGGCCAAAGCTGTGAAACGGTCGAACCACGCACGCCATTCGCCAGATAATACAGTGATTATGTAATAAATGTCCAGAGATTATTTATTCAGGTCAATCTTTATCTTTTTGCAATACTTTTTAATATTCGAATTTTTGGCAAATCAATGTTTTACGTGATCTGGATCAAGGATAGATAAAACAGAAGCGATTTGTCGCACTTGTTTTCCTCCTAAGATTCAGGCTGAAGATCATTATCATCGAAAACGTAGCTGTTATATGAAGTAGGAATGATACTAGATTTAGATAGTAATTTTTTTTATTAAACTTTTTATCTCCCAAGAACAAATAATTTGATCTAGTTTGACTAACACACCGTATCAATTTTTTCGCCTAAATTTATTCGGCATAATGATCACACGTGAGATCGAGGATTAGTAATCATGGTATGTAAATATTATATATATATATATATATATACATTTTTTTACTTTCTCTATTTAGCACTGAAACTAACGTGTAATTGCGTATTCCAAAGCGACTCGTTCCAGCGTATCTCATAGTCATTCCAACTTTTATAATCAGTGACAGTATTTTTTAGATCTAGCAACCTGCATACGTGGGTAGGTGTATCCCAACCGCCTGCTGTCAAACTTGTCAAACGTGAAGCAAATATAGTCTTCTCGTAGCTTCAAAGTTACAATGGCGTATCATTAAACATTTCGCAATAATAAACGGTAACGAAATAATTACAGGTCTCCGCCTCGCGAGTTATCGGCATAGGCACCTTCAATTATATCATGCATCCCTCACCCGGTTCAGTAAGAAGCATTTATCAAACAGCAACATGCAGTGGACAGCAGTATCTTGCAGCGTGCAATGAATTACACTCTGCATTCTCTCTTTCGTCGTTTCTATCAGCGCCATTTATCGCCTCCTATTCCACATTTGTCACGTACCTATTACCCGATGACCGGAGGCCAAAGTCTTCTGTCTACCTTTTTACCGCGTGCAATTATCCCATTGTTAGGTGCTGATGTCGCTATTAATCTCCTACGCTACTCTAGATGTAGCTGATGTATCGAACGCTCAGTATGTATTACGTTTACTTTTCCCGCAGTCTGAGTACTAGAAATATTTCACTATTATACTTGGGACGACTGTGGAGTAGCTACCGGACTCATATTTAGCCCCAAGGAATTTATGCGTTGGTCTCGCTGTTGTTACGCGGTATATATGAATGAAATTATTATATACTCAACTATCGCGCACGTGTCATCGTTTTTCTATCTAAGAAAAGTTTCATTACAACAATTATTACCGTTGATAAAATTGTCCGTAATCAATCCTTTAAGCTAACCGCGTTACCACCGATTGGTCAAGTTTATTACTCTGGAATAGCAGTTACCCTTCACCGATGGTTAGCACCAACTTGTTTGCCGAATTGGGTGAAGTTGATGTTGGCATCTTAAATTGTGTGGGAATAAATGGAGAAAATGAAGAATCGAGAGCAAGAAAATACATACACACATTCCGATTAAGAGAAAAAGCAAAATACATTACAGATACATTTCTGCGCCACTTACTTTCTCCTATGCTTGCGGTAGATCGGGGTTATACTCCTTTGATGATGCAGAGTTAAGAGCATGCTCAAGTCAGTCTTTACCCACAAAGTAGCCACGTCACTTATTTTCACTTATATCAACGCCTACGCATAACAGGCGCGAAAAAGAAGATAAGAGCGCACTGCCGCATGAAATTTCGAACACATACATACCAAAATATCTCTGTTTTGCGCAACAATAACGACAAAATTCTTGTTCCTAACTAAAATGGTAATGGCCGCGACCACAAGTTGAAAGCGGCAATTATCATTTTAGTTAGGAACAAGGATTTCGTCGTTATTGTTGCGTGAAACAGAGATATTTTGGGATGTATGTGTTCGGAATTTCATGCGGAAGTGCGCTCTTATCTTCTTTTTCGCGCCCGTTATGCGTAGGCGTTGATATCAATGAAAATAAGTGACGCGACTACTTTGTGTGTAAAGAATGACTAGAGCATGCTCTTAAGGATGTATAGGCTATACAATCTCAACCAAAAGTTAGTCTCGTCGTCAATATTGAGTACTTCGAGATGAGATAAAAATCGGAAAAAAATCAACCACAATCAAGATGATAAGAGTATTCATTTTCAATAATAATAATGCCCAAAAGTTGTCAACAAATTGTTTAAACAAATCATTGTTTAACAAATTTCCTGGTGACGTTATTTTTTTTTCATGTCAAATGAATTCTTTAATCTTTCCGAATACACATGAATTTTTTCAGAATTTTGTCACTTTTTTGAAATTTCCGTTTTCGATTTTGAAAAATGGAGAAAAAAATCTGAATTTTGGATATGTTATTGTGGAAACGATGTAGATTACAATTCCGAACTTTCCGGAGGGTGGACCTAATAGTTTTGTAAATACAGCCTTTAGAAATTTCCGAAAACGGAAATTTCAAAAAAGTGACAAAATTCTGAAAAAATTCATGTGTATTCAGAAAGATTAACGAATTCATTTGACATGAAAAAAAAATAACGTCACCAGGAAATTTGTTAAACAATGATTTGTTTAAACAATTTGTTGACAACTTTTGGGAATTATTATTATTGAAAATGAATACTCTTATCATCCTGATTGTGGGTGATTTTTTTCCGATTTTTATCTCATCTCGAAGTACTCAATATTGACGACGAGACTCACTTTTGGTTGAGATTGTATAGCCTATACATCCTTAAAACACCAGAACGTGCACAGTCTGAAAATCAGATCTCGCTTTTGAAGCTGTCGAATTGTGCGAGCATGCTCGTATATTCTATGAAACTGGCCACGCAACAGGGATATGACCGGTGGGTGACCAGTTTCGCTAAATACTCACGTTGTCTGCTGCAGAAGTATGAGGATGCAGCATTATGGTGGTAAAACCATTCTTCACAAAATGTTATTCTGTTTACAAATAAAAAAAAAGGCCGACCTCATCACAGTGCATGAAAGCCCTTGTTCGATGAGAAGAAAAGTTCGTATCTCATTGTGCCATAAAGTGGTGTTTTGAAAAGACGGATGGTTTTAAGATTAAAACCACTTAAGGTTGCATAATTGCGTGTCAAAGTTACAGCGTGTGGCTACTATCCGCGGTGCCAACGAGACGACACTGCACTGTGCCTTCTCGTGTACCAATGGCTGTGCTTTGTGTGCGGTGTACGATGCGGTTACTTTTACGCGCGCGACGGGTTTTTAAAATCTGGAAAAATTGCCCCCATTACTCTCTAGCGTGGAGTGGTCGTAAAACTTCAGTGCGGTTAGCTTACAAAGTCTCAATTCACGTGTTCGGGCGCCATTAGCTGTTAGCTATTACTGCTAAAAATAAGGTTTTCTCTAATTAGTCGTTGCACAGTTTGCACAGTTTGCACAGTTTCTCATACTCCCGACTGAAAAATTGTCCAAGTATATAACTACCTGCCAGGTGTTAGCGTGAAGAATGCAACCAGTGTTTATAATTTTTATCGTCAAGGCACGAAGCGCCTGGTTCGCTGCACTCGGGAAAAAAATAGCAAAAATATGGATATTTATCGTTACACAACATGTAAACAGAATCCAGACATCCAGAATCCCAACATGTAAACACACATCCCTTTTCTTCTGGCTATATTTACTGCTATTGAGGTTCTCTGGAATCTTAGCAGGTTGTGTAACGTTTGAATATGGAGTATTTGTATAAATGTTACAACAAGTTTGTCAACGATCGTCCTGTGGATGGTATAGTTAACCGGTGAATCCGTACCAAGCGCAACAACTTCAACTTTCAGTTTCAGTCAAGATGCTCGTTCGCGACCTTGTTCGCCGAATCACACAGTCTCGAATCTTGATTAAAGGCTTGATGAGAACAATCTCAACAGGCGTGATCTTGAGGTGCTTAATTTTAAAATGACCAATGAAGATACAAAACTTGGTGGATTCATGGTTAATCGAGATAACGCGTATCGTTTTTCAATTATTTCATTCACGTAATTAAGCGGCAATTCTCCAGGATCAAGATTCATTCTTTCTTAGCAGAGTGCAGACCTTTAACACGGAGGCGGCTGTAAAACTCGATTCAATTGTTGTTTACAGTCAATTGATATTAAAGTCTCACGTTGTGCAACCTTTCCTCGAATGAACGACCCTCGGGTATAAAAACTATTCCATGCCAACGCACCTGACATTGGACTGACATTTTCCGTATGCAAGACGCGTCTTTTTCAATCACCGGGTAGAACCGTGGGGTTAGCCATAGGAAGGCGAAGACACATGTGCGGGTACGCAGCTTCGTACGTGGCCGGGATCGCGTAGCTGTAGGTAACATCACACTCGGTACTCCGGTGCGCACCTCGCAGCCGGTATCCGCTAATTACGAAATGGTAGATTTTCAAGTCCGGTATAACAAAAGGTCATATCTTTATCTGATCCTCGTGCCGAAACTTGGGCTATTGTTACCCGTTAATTAGCCTGGCAGTATCTTAGTTGTTAAGCAGCTTCTGTTTAGTAAATCGGTCAACACTCCAAGCCACACTGATAGATAGTAATTATATTTATTCCCATAAATTCACCACCGTACTATGTACCAGATCGAAGAATGATTTTACAGACCATTTAGATCATGTGTAAAGATATCTCCGATGTTTTTTTACAGAGTCAATCAATTATCAATTTGCTACTAACACCTTCGCGTGAGATGCGACTATTAGGTTTTGACGGTGCTGGTGAATATTCGTTCTACGTAGTAGTTTACGACGTGTTTTATTATTATTAACTGGCTCTTTTCCTTTTATTCATCGGTTATAGTATGAAATATGAAAAATTTCGCAACTCTAAATCAAGATCTCAGAAATTATAAAGTGATCGTGAATCGCGCGTACCTCAATTTACGTAATCTCTTGAGGCCATCTGAAATAATCATCGAGAATCAAGGTGTGCGGGCGCGTCGAACGCTTCGTACGCAGTTACACGCAAGTTATTAACGTCAAATCGAAAAATTGAAAACGGAACATAATGTATAATTACATGTACCTGTACATAATTTCTGATCATCTTTCTCTTCTGCATCGGTCTCACGACGGTAAAGTTGATCAGGCTCGCCTCATCCTCTCTCTGTTCATTAGGAAATACTTAGTCCTGATTCTAATTTTCCGGTAGTGGACTTGACGGTTAGCAAGTATTATGCTCTAAAATATACTATGGTACGGCGTTGGGGTTTCGTAAGCCGTGTAATAGCCGCAAAGGCCCTATTTCACAATAAGTCATTTTTCCTAAACACGCGTATTATTATACAAACAGCCCTGTTATTGCCTTGGGGTACAGGATTGTATTGTTTCTCTCATAAACAAACGAACAAACAACCTAACGAATTTGGAGCGACCAGGGCCCACCAAATTACCCTTTTTAACAGACTAACTTGGCCCTGGATAGCTCTATTAACCGGCACTTATTCCTTTCAACATTATTTTGTGCAAGCTGTTTTTGTCTTAGAAGTCGATTTCCTTGATTTCGGATGTGTTTTTGAATTCAAAGACTCGTCGATTTATCTTAATGCATTCTCATATCATTAATTCAAAAAGTGAATCCTAATCTATAAAGAAACATCATTAAGTTCATTACTGAACAGAAACTTGCGCCATACTTATCAAGTTTAGTATTACAAATGTCGAATGAGTAGTGAGTTTTTTTTATTTTCGAGGATGTGATTAGACAATAAATTGCAAAACTCCATTATCGGAATGCCAGAATATCACTCGCAAGTTTCTTAGCGTTTTGTTTTATAGTCCAGGTAGGTAATAATACGTCTCGACTGACACTTATACTTCTAATTTGATCCGGATTCAAACAATATCAAGGGCCTTGTTTCCTCACACGATACGTAGAAATTAGTCAGTAAGATTTGTAAAAGGGCTGAAGGTCGGTCGTTTAATTCCTAATAAGGGTTCAACCTCTTGCTTAATATAATTGTTTGTTAAATCGCCACGTATGTATTTTCTCGGATCGTATCCACTGACGCAAGATCGTTTACTATTCGCAGCAATATCATATACTTACGGTATAAACGTTCAAGAGGATACTCATGATCTTCGCGGTATGTATTCTGAGCGAGTATCTAATGATGCGTTTACCGGGACGATGTTATCTGCTGTATTACGTAGAAGCATGAGAATTGGTGCGTCGAAATCATCACCTCTATGACTAATTGGTGTAACTAACTCTCTACATATTCCTTAGCTAGATTAATCGATGATCTGCCGATTGATCTCACGACAAATCTCTTAAATCTTATCGTTATTTATACTCACACAATTACCGCTCTCGTGTACGACATAAATTTCATTCCGCGATTAGCCTTAATTAATTGAACCTCGCGTACGCAGGTACGCGTTCAAGCGTTATTTTAACGCTATGCCACCTCAGCTTTTTTTTTTTCCTCTAGCGTAATTTCGTACAATAACTGTCATCGCGCTTCTTTATTTCAATCCATTATTTTACCCCTTTTTTCTCTCTTTTAATCACGCCGTATTTGTCGGCGTGTATACATATAACCGTTAATTTATTTATTGTGTCAAGAGCTGTGTAGATAGATGCTTTCTAATAATAGGATTTCGCACGTGCGCGTTGCGGGAGCGAGTATATTACCTGTTTGAACCTTTGGTCTGACTCTTTGATATGGTATGTATACTATGAGGTACATCGATAGACATCCAGGTATAGTATCCAATTTCCATGGCTATTGCTTGGTGCATCAAGTTCGTAAATCGTAGTTCGCGAAGTTGTTTATTATTTTCTTTAGCTTCTAAATCACATCTGCTTAACTAGACTCTCAAGATATATTCAATGGGATGTAGCAGTACCTCGTAAAGATGTTATCATAGACGCCTACGCGATGAGCTAGTTATCCACAAACGAACGATGAATTCAAGATATTGTGATCCGTGGATCGGGTTAAAAATGTCCTGCAACGCAGATGCGCGATTTATTAATCTAGAAAGGCCGAGCTATTCGCATTCTGCATCTTAATGTTTGCATTATCCTTGTGCATTTTTAAAACTGTGACATACTGTTATGTATAATTTGACCTACGCTGCTATTACCCACAAAACATTATCGCTAATTAGTAGATAATAAGCTCTTAACAAAGCTGCTTTGAACTCTCAAGAATTGTAAGCAATATATAATTTAGAAAAAAAAAACTGATCGCACTAGCCCTGGTATATAGAAAGAAGAGTTATTGAATATTTAATTTAACGTTATCAAAAATCAACTTATTATCACATAAACAAATGTCTTCACAGATTTATTAATCATGCAAAGATGCGTTGAAAGAGTGTTTGATTATCTCGAGTTAATAGGATGTAAACGAATGACTATAATTGCTCCATTCATTTACCAAATTATGCAAAAAAAATAAAAACTGATTAATTCCAATAATTTTAGCAAAGTTATGCGAGAACACGCGGAATCTAAACGGCACTGTGACCATTTGTATTTGATTTTTTCACTTTGATAAAGATGCTGCTATCGGATAAATGATTGCTTTTTCATTACATCTTTGGATAATACCAAACTTTGGGTAAATCAATGTGAAAAAATTGATCAACGGATACATAAGTATGAACCGAACGATTAATGGCCCATCACAACGGGATGGCGAGTTCAGTATAGGATCACGCATCCGCCAGGACTCAACGATATTAGTGTCGCCTAACTGGCCTTGTAACATATACGCAAATAACCCAATAAATCTTGGTATAGACCGGCTTACCGCTTATATGCTCATCCTTCGAAGGCCTTGACACCCGACGTCGTAGTATAGTGTCACTCGCAAAGCCAGCCAACCGAGATGTAAAAACATTGGTCATTTGGATAGTGTTTATCAAACGACAAACAGTTCCGATGCCGGAACGCGAATCTCGAATCTCTTCGGAACTGAAGAGGCACAATCGAGCTTTTTGTGGATCTCATATTTCTAGCGTGGGAAAGCGAGAGTCTTGACGTTAATTAGGATTCAGTTTCTGTACCAGGGATAGTTACGATAATGGTGTTTCCTCAGCAATTTTTGTTCGCATAGTTTAAAATTATTCCCGGAGCATTAGAGGCACCTTTGATAATTAATTATTAGGCTGTTGTAACACAGACTGCATCAGCGCGTAATACGGTTAATTGTATTACAGGTAGCTCTTCTTTTCTCTTTTGTATGATACCCGTATATCCTGCTGCAGAATGAACGATGAAATGCATCAGCGAGTTCTCAAAGTTGTGAAATCGTATTGTGCCTTACACTGGTTCGACTCTGGGGCATCGGTCCAATGGATATGATCGCATGATCAGTCTGACATCGCGGTATTTATTCGTGTGGGAGTTCCCTAATGAGCCGGGCCGAGATTCTAAATACCGATAACGCGGTCCTGATGTCTTAAAACACAGAGATTTGTCATTGTAACCATTTCAGAGTTCGATACCCATTAAGTTTCTTCGAAACTTCGAACGTTACCGTCATTTGTGATTCAGAGTCGTTGGGGATCGCAGAGGTTATGGCCACCATCGTTCACATTAAAACTTTGACATTACCTAATTGGAGACAGAAAATGTCTACTCACTACTCAAAATATCTTCTTCAGCTTACTGACGACTGTCTTTGACATTATTCTGAATAATTAATACCCTCTTATTATGGACGACTTGACACTTCTTCTACAAGGTATCTTCTCGAGGTGATTGGCTCGTAACATAAATGTGAAATTTTGCACGCATAGCTTCAAACCTGAAAAACAAAACGACGGAATGTTCGAAAAGATCAACAAATTCCATGACTCGAAACGTTACATTGATTTGCTCCTAGTGCCAAGCATCGTTTTGAGTTCACAAAAAATCATGATAATGAAAGTACCTAACATCAAAGAGGACGAAAAACAAAAATCAACATTAATAACAAAGTTTCGAAGACTGGTGAGTGGTTGATGGGGGGCAAGAGGAGAGGAGGCATCGCTTGGCAACATTTCCACTTCCCATTTCCAGTTATCTCGAGGCTCAAAGGCGCGTTCCTTCTCGATTTCACTTTTGGCGGCCGTACGGCAGGCCGTGTTGTGCAACAACGGTTGTTTCTCGAGCGTCCTGCGCAAGCGTAACCTAGCGTTGTTACGTTGGTTGGGTTCTCATATGTGTGCGAGATATCCACAAGTGTTGGAGGCAAGGCCGTTCTTTGACCCGCGGTCAGGCCTGGCGCCAATTTTTGGCGAACTGATCTTTCGTCGAGAATCGATTGCGTCGTGATCTCGATACTTTGAAATTTGGCCACGAATTGGACCAGTTCTGCCTGCCCCTCGTTACACAATATGTGAGACTGACTATTTTTTTTCTTTCCTTTTTTTTCATTCTATAATAACAATACCAAAGCATAGTTTAGAAAACGTTGTACTAGGCACCTCTGTAAGTAGTTGCGAAATTTAACGGAGCAGTAAAAAATAAGAATATATATTCCATGATAAATTATGCCACTAATATCGGTGCCAGGTGTCAATAAAAAATGTTGTCAGCTGCGGGCACCATCCCAAGACTGATGGGTGCCCATATTACGCTATAACCAAGACGATGCCGTCGCGTTTAGTTTCGATCGTCGATAAGCGACGGTCCTTGTTACCAACAATCGTACCCACTCGATGTCAATTACGTTAAAACTTGAAACATTACGACACTGTAATAGTTACAGCATCTTTCTCTATAGAGATGAGCCCATGCAAATGACAGACTATAGAACGTGAACTGTATCGAACGTACACGCGAGCCGGATGCACTGTCTGCACTCGTTGTATCTAGGTCTCACATCTCCCGTTACAACTTGCAACTTGCACTCCATCTATGAAATTGTAGCTACCCCGACATGCTTTCAAACTATCGAGAATCCGCTACAGCTGGGTCTGCAGGGTCTTGGCAATCGATAGTTCTATAATTAATCGACACAAACTGAGCGATTTCATCTTCTATCAATGAAAAAAAAAAAAACTCACAACCGCGACTAAGGGTGTCAAAGTGTGTCGAGTATAAGTAAGATAATCAGAATGACGTGACACAATAAGATGTCGATAACCCGTTTTCTCGAGTACCTGGCGCCACTCGAGTCCCATTTATTACCATTTCATGTATGAATGTATCATTCATTATGCATCGTTTTATATAACACCGTGAAATATCCTTTTGTACGGTCGGTCACGCATTCTTGACCTATCTCATACAATCACGGTCTCTGTACAAATTACTTTGTACAAATTTTATATTACGCTGCGAACAACGAAGGGCTTTCAGACTTGCGTTTGAAATTTACATCCTTGTCCAATTTTTCAAACGTTTTAATCATAGGTATTCACCTCATACCGTGAATAATCGTGGAAGGATTATGACCTTTGGCGTTATGGTTGTTACCCACCGTATACACTGGCACTATATACACAGACAGGTACTCACTTCGTAATAATAGGTTTGTCCCATATAGGATATAATTGTATTTGGAAAAGTTTGATTATAATTCCAAGAAATATCTTACCTATAGGACACCTTCTTACTTCTAATTCAGCCCTCAATCGATCTTTGTAGGGAAAACAGACGTCAGAAGTGATGTCTATTCTTTACGGATACATTTTTTTCAATAACAAACTGAGTTAGTGGAATTGTGGACAAAAATATGGTAATATTCTACTTAGTGAGTAATAAGTGAGGCATCCGATTGCGCAACTCGTGATTTGATCGTGACTATCAAGGATTCCATTGAATTCGTATGAATAGCTTCTGCCAACGGCCTTCGGACTATCGACCACGGTCGCATTTCAACGGTAGGCATAATCACTGATGACAATTTCACCAACGTATCCTGGTATCTCTCCCTCACATAATACACGAGGCTCGATTTTAGTACGTACAGCATCAGGATGTCTGCTTTGTGCCCAGCGATTTCGCTTCGTCGCGCACAATTTAGCAAGGAGAATATCATACGGTTCTTCAATAAGACGTAAAATCCTGCGTGTTTCGCGATTTGGTATTCGAGGTCGTTTACTTGAGATTAAAGTCCGAGTATCCGAAGGCGGATAATGAGTCGCGAGTCTCGTGAGGAGCCGTGTTAATTTACGTTTGTAATTAAAATCGTATGTATATAGATATGTGGTATGACTTTCGAAGTATCGTACGTGATATTCTGATGAGAATATCGTGTAATTTCTATAGCTACCAGTAAGCACAGCTATGAGGCTGCTTCGAGTCTAATTGGCGTGCGAATTTTTAACTATTAACACGTTTCTGATCTGCATAGCACGTTGTTTCGCTTCGCCATTGTTGTTATCTTCGTTGTGCTGTATAAATATAACAAGCAAATTTATGTCGAAATTCAATTGACCGTCCTTTCTCTCAAGTAAATGCGCGGCAAGGTTGAATTTCGCACGCTCATTTCCCTCCTTCAACAACGTCCACTCCCCTCGATGTTTGCAAATCACAAATTGTTTATCGCAAATCGCTTGAGAAACGCTTCACTTGGCTCGGACCGCGGCTCACCTATACGCATGAAAGTCAAAGAATATCGCACATCAATTGCATCAATATTTGAATTTCCACGAAACTAACATTCGTAAACACCTGAATGTATTTATCGGCCTAATTGGCAATACCTGACCAAATGTTACAACGATATCTCGTTTGGAATGAGTTTTTTTCAGTCGTGTCTGCCTTCTTTTTTGTCTAGACATCACATCATTCGTATGTTATTTCTAAACTCAAATCATATGTTTATTTAACAATGCCTACTAAAGGCATTGTTAAATTGACGGTATCCTCAGATAGTTTATACCTACTTTACACCTACGGATCTCACGATCACACCTACGTTCTATTAAATGCTTGTGAATAGACGGGACGATGCTTCGTTCCATTGATTGTCAAGCTTATTTCGAATCGTTGCTCGATAAATAACCACGGATTATTCTAATACTGTATCTTGAAGAATCCAGACAGAATCGATCTCGCCCATAATATTCACTGGTTTAACATTAATAAAGTTTTGTCAAAATATCACGAGTCAACTCATCATTCGGTATGTAAACTATTTTCGTATTTATATAGACAATGTGAGAAGGTGGTTGAAGATCGTGGGCTGCCTCGGTAATATGTTGCATCGTATGACCTTACGTCTGATCGAGGATATAGCCGTCTTAGAGCATATGTTGCGCCTGCAGAGGCATTAACGTACTCATATGTAGTACGTACATGATCCCGCTCACCTAAAATGCAGAAATACTAGACATCCAATTACCTCACAAGAATCATAATAATTATAATGATATTCCACTTTGTTAACGGGTTAAAGTTGGTAGCCATGATCCGTTTCCACGCACTGTTGCACCCGGCTTCATGTTCCACCGCAGGACCGACGTTACTTGAGGCTTGAGTTGCTTTGGTTGGTGCTGTCGCGCAAAGGAAACGCTTTTGAACGGCGTTGTCTTGTCTTGTCTGGCTGGCTGGTTGGATGCCCGTACGAAGGAACGAACCTTATTACGAAACTTCGTCACGTTCGTTAGTCCGTTGGAATATCAGTTGTCCGTGAGTCGGCATAACGCCTGGAACGGAAATAATCATTCGTCCTTGTCCCGGTGATAGGACTATCATATTTGATCAACTTTATCACATCCACATCAAAAGAATCAAAGGGATCAAAAGTCGAGAATCAGCGGGGAACATTTTTTTTTCATATGCGAAACAGCAATTGGAGCGTTACCGATTGCGGAATTAAAACGTATTATCTCGGCATTTAGAGAGCATTAATAAGTACATCGGTACATGATTCTATCAACTATAGTATTGCAGCTGTACATGAGAACACAATACACACCTTGTTAGGGCCCTCTGTCTGTTCAGAGCGATACAAGATTGTTCCAGCTCTATATAATTGGTCATTTTGATTAAGATCCCGCTGGGTCAATTGTTCAGCAAATCTACTACACGTGCTGACCATTAACGGTGTTTTATTCCTCTTGTTGCTATTTATGATCAGACGGAATGCGCATTACGATACTTCGTAATTGTTAAATCTAATCTGCTTGAAGCCCAAGGATACTAGAATTATTGAGATCCGAGTGATCAATACTGCGTTGTGTCTACCTTCAGTTATTCTATAGAAAACCGTTTTCTTAACGGATAATATAAATTGAAATTTTTATCGACGATCGTTGACATCACTTTGATAAAATATGTTTCGTTTCGTAAATTTTCAGCTTAAAGTGCCACTGAAGGTCAATTTCTCAGCAAGGCCAAAGGACCTGGCGGTTTCAATAACGAAAAAACATCTTACGTGCGGTGTCAAGGGTCAACCACCTATCATCGATGGCGACTTTCCCCACGAAGTCAAATTGGAGGAATCCACATGGGTTATAGAGGATGGAAAAGTACTCGTCATCAACTTGGAGAAGGTAATAATTGATTCGCTTTTTTTCTTCTTGTGGGATTCAGGTCAAGGGTGAAAACCGAATGAATACTGGTTCCATTCGAGAGTATAAAAATTCACTTTTGGCTAATGAATCGGTGCAAATATCTGATTTCAAATTTTAACAATGGACATGAATTTGCAACAGGTGAACAAAATGCAGTGGTGGGCTCAGGTGGTTACATGCGATCCAGAAATCAGTACGAAGAAAGTGAATCCTGAACCAAGCAAGCTTTCGGACCTGGATGGTGAGACGAGGGGACTCGTGGAAAAGATGATGTACGATCAAAGACAAAAAGAGTTAGGTCTGCCTACCTCCGATGAACAGAAGAAACAAGACGTTATCAAAAAGTGAGTAACAATTTTAAGTACGCTACGACGAAAATTGAAGAGATATCAAATGATTTTGAGAATTCTGTTTTTAGATAAATTTGTATCCAAATGCTAATGAATCGATATTCTTTTCAGATTCATGCAGCAACATCCTGAGATGGACTTTTCAAAGTGCAAGTACAATTGAGCGATGGATGCGATGAACCTATTTGCACAATTAATTCTAAGCTGAGAAATAATGAGAAACCAGAACGCTTTTTATCTTCTTACACTCGAGAGTTTTAGGGTTGTGAACCACACATGCACTTCACCATTCGATGCATATAATATGTAATCAATAAATTTATTTCTTTATAACTAAAAAGTTTCTGTAAAATGATTTACTATTTTTTATCAGCCTTCAACGCGAATGCAAGGAGCCTGTAGTGAACTCCTTTTAATCTCATTGGCACCAAGTTTAACGTACAAGTCGACAGTCTTGTCCGTCAGGCAGATATGTCATGGTATAAGACGACTGTCCGCACTATAGAATACAACTATGAATAAAAAGAAAAGCAATTGGATCAGAAGTCGTGATCATATGGACAATAATGGCGTCTAAAATAAATTACTGGGTTCATGAATGTAACCCACTTTGTAAAACAAAGTTGTACTGCGTGAGCATGAAAAATGTTTTCTGGGCGTAATTGCGTAACTGGAAAGAACACTGGTACCATATGGAATTAAATTTGCTAATCTTCTACTGGATTTTCTCATAGTAAATCCGATATCGTCGGAGATAATGCAGTGTATGATGCGTTACTCTTTCGGCAGTAGGTATCCAACTCCAGAGTCGTCGAAAGAGAATGCACGATGATAGGCAACCCAACAGACGCATCTGTCTGCTTACCTCGTGAGTCACAAGATTGATGTGTAATAACTCAGAATAGAGTAATTTCGGTGGAAAAAAATCCGCTCAAGCTTATCAATTTCGTACCTATGGTAATTCGGCTTTTTTCAACACGATCTGAATGATGTGTGATTTTACGTTGAGTGGACCTTGAGACCAACCTTGAGTAGATTTTCTGGTTTCATATATACAGGGTGTTCATGATAACTTTGGCAAAAATTACAGGGTGG